>JBCJKH010046878.1:0-23431 GCA_039877255.1 Loriculus beryllinus | reverse complement strand
AAAAAGAAAAAAGAAAAAAGAAAAAAGAAAAAAGAAAAAAGAAAAAAGAAAAAAGAAAAAAGAAAAAAGAAAAAGAAAAAGAAAAAGAAAAAGAAAAAGAAAAAGAAAAAGAAAAAGAGTAGTGCTTTCTGACAAATAAAAATTCAGGGAGATTGTTTTAGTCCCAGGTTCAGTGGTGGTTGCTTGGCTGATGATTTTTCTTTTTCTTTTCTCCCTCAAGATAAAGACATTATTATGATGGTATTATTACAATGATTGTCTTAAAAGCTTTCTTATTCCCACCTAGCATTTCTACAAATTCCTTCCCTCTCTCTCTCCACTCACCCTGTCGTGTGTCACTCCGTTTCCCCTCCCAGCATTAGGGCTTCTTGGAATTTTTAGTATTATTTTAATTGTTTGTAAGAAAAACACAATGTCATTGCATTCAAGTTTTCCCTGACAGAAGTTGCAGAGATTTAGGGCTACAATCAGTGCTTAGGTGAACAGATGGAAAAAATAGAGTCTATCTTAATAAATAATAATAACAACTTCTAGCTAGTCTGAACTATTTTTCAGCATCGCTTTGATGTTGAAGGTGTCTGTGTGGTATCTTCTGAGATGACAATAGAGCCACAGAAAGGGAAATTAATTTAGCTTTGAGTTTAGGATAACCACAAACTCCTCTACCTAAACTTAGACGGACACCCACAGATGAGTGAAAAAAGGCCCCAAAATATGAGGAAGACTCCCCCTCCTCCTCATCCTCTCCAGCAGGTCCCAAACGCCAACTGAAGACATAAAAGATGGAAGCTGCTTTTAGAAGAGCTAAAACTGAGATTTAATTTTGTCACCCTTTACCTCCTGGCTGTATTGTCTCCTGCCTTAATATTCATTACAAGCATCTCTACACATGCATTTTATTAGCAATTACCAGCACCCCAGTGACATCTTTGGGATCACAACTAATGAATAAGATGCATGGGTACACCTCCACATGCCAAACAAACTGGTACCAATATTCTACACTGTATTTCAAAGACATGCACATTTTTGCCATTCAAGAAATACAGTCAAGCAGGTATCTATCTATATTGATAAACCTAAGTATTCATACCTATATTTATTGACTTCTGCCTGATATGTTTCTGTTTGATCCATCTTTTTTTAAGTTTCTCATTTGCAAAAAGGAAGTTCAAAGAGGTGATTCTTATTTATTTACTTCCATGAATTTTGCATATGCATATCGGACATTTTCAGAGCAAAGCCTGAACGATATCAAACAAAGCTGACCCTCACAAAGTGAGATTAATACGGACCAGTAGAAAGGTATGGAAATTCACTGAGTTAATGGTGAAAGAGACCATATGTCCACTGACACCTTGACTTGATGGAATGCCTCTCCATAAATGCTTCCTTAATGCATCCCGTTGTGTATAGGTGTGGGATGACGTATGGTCTGCCTCCATCCTTTCATGAGCTTTCATCCCTTTCATTTACAAGCTGTGTGTTCCTATAATGAAGATTTTTCTGTTCATCAGAATATTAAAAGAGGGCAATTAGGGGTAATTGTTCAAAAACCTTTGTTAGACGCACATGCACATCTATGGGTAATATTTGGAATTTGGCAACTATGGGAATGGTTTTGCCAAGACTCTCTATAAATCAAAATATAACTCTTCTTTCTTCCCTTTTAACACTAAGGTTCAAAGCATTTGCAAAGATGATTACAACTCTACAATCTCTTTTAAGCACCCTACTCTCTGATATGTTCTGATAACAGCAGTTGATCATTTCTTTATCAGGACAAAAGAATTTCTGACAGTATTATTTTTATTATTACAATAACCCCCAGTCAGTTCCACATCCGTAACAGTAGGGCCCAGATAGACAAGCAGAATACAGGAAGACATGGTCCCTGCCTCAAAATGTTTATGATCTAATTTAAGTCAAGACACAACAAGTGAGTATAACAAATGTTCAACACAGATTCGAAATGTAAACATACGGTAGATAGGAAAATGGCCATAAATTCCTGTATCAAAGATAACACCTTTCAAAGTCTCTCACACGGCCACTGTAACATGAAACATGCCAAGCGAAACACAAATAGGCAGGGGAATGTACATGTTGGTGTTGCTGCTGAAAATTCAAGTGAAAACTAATACAAACTAAAAACCTTTTCTGTGTGATTTAGGAAATACATTTAGGCCCAAGAAAACAAAATATACAAACGACCATTCGTGATTCAGAGTTGGGATTTTTCTAGTGTGGACTCTCATGTACAAATGTTTTGTAGCTGATACTAAATAGGAAAATGAGTATGTTTGTGGCTGTTCTTTAGTTTCATGTTATCTAACATAGGAAAGACATCTGGAGTGCTGGTTTTATTGCTCATTTATTGCTTTATTGTTTTGTTTAAAAAGGTAATATTGCCTCCTTTGGATCTGGTAGTGACTATAAGCATAACAAACTGTGATCCTGTGATTAGAGCAGTGGAGCTGGATATATGTGGCATCTAGTGAGGGACGCTCCTGAACTTGCCCATATTCAGAGTTGTTTCAGGGCCATGCTCCAAGTCAGATCCATGGATGATGCAAAAAGCAAGCACCTAAGCTCTCTCTAGCCACCCTCATTACTAGATTTAGCACCCAGATATGTTCAGATGGGCAGTCTACAACCAAGCCCCTGTTCCACCCAGAACCTCTGAAAGTGAGCATGATGCACCTTATACATTTCTAGCTATGCTATAAGTCATTTGCTGCAATGAAACTCAAAGGTCATATCCTAAATTGGCCTCAGTAACCAAGTTCAGGGAATGTCACTGTAGGAACAGTACTTTGCGCTGGCAGAGTATTTGGGCCATATGCTTCTGTGTGAGTCACCTCTGAAGGTCTTGGAATAGCTGCTTGTTCTGTGATCAGCCCTTCCCTCTCTCCCTTCCCCTTTTCTGGCGAACAATCATAAGCCTCAAAATCAATAATTACAGAGACAGCTTTACCAACAGGTAATATTCAGGCACACAGGTTCAAAATGTAAACATAATATAGGAAGCAAAGCAGCTGTAAATTTATCTCCTGAAGATAACACCTCTCAAAGTCCCTTTCGCAGACTTACTAAAATAAAACGCACTGAACACCAAAGGGACTGCATAGCAGCCTAAACAGCGTGTTGGAAACATCCAGGCTGCCTAGGCTTAGCTCTGATGACCAGCAGGCATTCCTTGGGCCTTCCCACTTGCAAATTATCTACAGTGAGCCCCACACTGCTTCCAGTGAGAGCTCACTTAGCTGAGCCCTGAGATTCACGGTCTTTGTTGGGCTGGATATTGAGATTACAGATTCTGCAGCGGTTTTACTGCAGGGATTATTTCTGCTCTTGGGTTGGACTAAATTCCCCCTCTGCTGTTACCAGGCGCTCTGCTGTGAGGCAATTCTCTGCTCAGCTTCCCTCACCTGCCTGCTAGCAGCCTTCACCGCATAGTGTTTCATATATAAATAGAAAACCCCACTGTGCAAAATACTCTATTCATCCAGGCGCTTGCATGCTATTTGTTATTGATAAATATCAATATTATCATCATTAACAGAGCAGAAAAATTACCATTATTATCTATTTAACTGGCTGCTTGTACAAAAGGGGTTGGTTTGTTGGTTTGGGGTAGGGAGTTTTTTCTGGTTTTGAACACTATTATGAAAAGACTGAAGGAAATAAGAAAGAAAAAGGATCACTACACCATATGAAAAACTACATTCAGTGTCTACAAACAAATTAAAATCAGATATGGAAAGAAGTAGCTTCTGCAAGAGAGGATTAATGAGCATACACACTGTCCCAAGTTCTGCCCTTAGGTGAAGTCAATGAAAAAAAACCAAGTGCATATTTTTGGCTCATTATGTCTTTTCTTACAATGTTTTCTTAATAAAAACCCAAGTCCAGGGACCAGAACTACTCCAAAATCTTTCAAGTTTTCTCTTGAGCAATATGAAATCTTATGGAAAATGATTTCTAATATCACAGAAAACAGAACACGTTCAGTACCACTGGGAGCACACTTATTTCACACAAATGAAAGAAATAATCCCACTCATTCTAATTGGAGAATATTTTTCTGGGGCAGTGATTTTGTCAGCTGTAAAAATGATTAATGCCGTAATTCAGCAGGATACTTAAGCACATGTTCAGTCAATTCCTATTCATCAAAGCATTTAAGTACTTAACTTTACGCACATGCTCAGGAATTTCAGCATGTGCTTATGGGCCAGCTATGGAAGCATATTGCATCAAATGACAATGACACAGAGCACTACCAAGCAGGTTTCCAGCCATTGCCCAGCAGTCGTGGCTGTGATACACTGACTGCAGCCATGTTTTGGCATCTCCCTTCATCTTGCCATGGGATGCTCTACATGCCCTATTAAATAAGGTTTGACTATGAAATGGAGCCTAAGGCAATATTTTTTGCTATAGACATAATTTGTAGTGTTTCAACACCAGTGACCACAAGAAGCTGAGTCCCTTTGCTAAGGGGGGTATTTTCACAAAAACCTTCTTAAAAGCAGGTCCTTTTAAGCATTGGTGCTTAGAAGCAGCATCAATGTGGAGACAGACAATTTTGCCACCCTGCACCTCTCAGTCTCCCTCCTCTTAAGCACACCCAGCATCTCATCTCTTGTTTGTATAATTCCGTTTCCTTTCTACACCAATTGCTGAGCCGGAGGCAGCTTTGGTTTGAGTCTTGCAGCAGGCACGGCCCCAGCAGGCAGGATGCATGTGGTTGGGAGAGGTTGGGGGAGGAGAGTGGATTGCACATACTGCAAGCACAGGCATGAGGAAACACATTTCTCTCCCTTGCTAGGGGACATGTGCAGACACATGCCTGTGGCTGCAATGACAATATGATGCAAAACAACAGGATTTGTGCATTCCCTACGGAAAGATACTTCTTGGGGAGAGCATGGCAAGCAGTGAGAGCAGTGGAAGGGTTGCTGTCCCTGGGGAGGAAAATCCCCACCAGTGGTGATGAAGAGTAGGGACAGAAAGACATTGCTGGAGGATGAGCAAG
The DNA here is from genome assembly GCA_039877255.1 of Loriculus beryllinus. Taxonomy (NCBI): domain Eukaryota; kingdom Metazoa; phylum Chordata; class Aves; order Psittaciformes; family Psittacidae; genus Loriculus; species Loriculus beryllinus. Next base: position 18,390 of record JBCJKH010046878.1, on the reverse strand, counting down.
CATATAATTAGGCAAACATAAAACTCTGGACCATCCAGAAAGTCAGAGCAGAGGCAAATCTCGCATTTGCCAAACTGATTGACAGCAGTTACCATTTTGATGTCCAGATGATCATAACATTCCCACATCTAACCAGATGGACCCAAATGTTTCACTGTATATTTTTTTTCCCATGGGGTTCAAAACACAAGTGTCCTCAGTACAAAAAAAGTAACTATCTTCAACCAGAAAATCAGGCAATACAGAGAGGGTAGCAGCAAACTGTGTAAAGCAAAAAGACTCTTTTTAAGAAGATAAATTAAAGACTTAAAAAGAAGTCTTTTGAGAAGATAAGTTTTTAGAAAAGCATTACAGAAAAACACGTACATGTTACCACTGACCATTGTAAAAACCTTAGCATGGGAAGTCTGGAAGCAGACTGATGTTTTGTTACAAGGTGGGTTTTTTTCCCCCTGTTGTTCAGACATCTGTTGAAACCAGAGCTGGATAAATACATTCGATTAAAGTTATGCAGCTTAAGCATTTCACCACATCTTTATGAACTTTTGAGGAGCAATAGCTCCAAACAATAACTTTCCTCTTAAACTGTGCTTATCCACATGTGTAGGATTGGAAGCCATCTAATTTCTTTGAACATGTATGGAAACAGGTCACCAATCGTGTCTCTAAACCTTACTGTGAAACCTGTAAGCACACAAATATAAGTCAGGTTATCCATCAGTCATCCGCTAGAAGCTCTGTTGGCAAACTTCTTACAATTGAAGCCACAACCCTTCAGTGAAGACAAAACTACACTCCTCTGATGGACTTATCTTAGAGTGGTCAACAGGTCCTAGAGTAAAATTAGGAGTACAACGCAGCTTTAGCTTTTTAATAATAGCAAGAAAAATAGCACCTGTAAGTAACGCAGAGAAAATGTAGCATGAAATTTAACACATGAGACTTTTGGCATGAGAAGCTGAGCTACGTATTCAGGATGGGTGGCCCAGCTACAGATGCACACAGAAATATTTGTCTTTGACATGCCTGATGGAACACCAGGAATGAATAATTTCCCAATACCTGAGAGGAAAAAAAGGGATGCAAACTGCCTGGCTTTAAGGAAGCAGCTACAGACAATAAAGATAAGTGTTTTATTGTGATAGAAACTTTATGAAGTACAAGAATTCTATCCTACAGATGGTGTCTATTCTAAAACACCGAACAGTTCAGTTTGTCTCTTACTTCCCCAAACACTGAAAATAAAGATACAATTTCAAAGGGGACAAAAGGGGCATAGCCATGTTTTTAGTAGCTCTGGTCAAACTTTGCAAACAACTTCAGCAAGTATTTTTACTTTGATTTTCAAAGAGAACCTTTACTTGGAAACTCTTTCAGGATGACAATCATATAAATCAGAAAACATTTATAATATATAAAATTAGTCTTCTCTAGGTTAGGTTTTCATCCTTTCACCGAAAAAAAAAAAGTAATTTGGCACAAAACCCCATATTATTTATTGAGGTCAATCACTGAACAGAAAAAAATAGTTTTGAGCAGTTTTATTAAACAGAGTAAGAATAAATGAAATGTGAAGAAAAAGCCCAGTCTTAGCTATGGGATAGGATGGTCACTACTGAGGGAAGCAACAAAGTGCAAAGATCAAGATTCCAAGAGAAAAAAGCGTGGCAGAGTAGATGAGGAGAAAGATGGGACGAAGGTCTGTGGGACAAGAGTGGAGGAGACAGTCTGATTTCCTAGAGGCAATACGGAAGAAGCACAACAGAACTTCTTTGTTTCAATTCTATTTTAAAACCACCATCATGTCTGGGTCACAAGTTAGCACACCCTTACAACTCAAACTGGCTCTACGAGTTTTTCACTGCTTTAGACTGTTACTCTGTGTTACTTTAAAACCAGTTTTTCCTGTGGTCAACAGAAAGTCGATGAAAAAGAACAATACAGCTCCAATTGCATTTTTGGTCTGCAGTTGATAACATTGTTTGAATACATTTGCACAAACTAATTTCTTTGTATACTTCTCTGTTCATATATGTATTCAAGTTAATGATGAAAAACTGCATCATTAGTGGACCTACCAGTAATATTCTGGTTCTTTATTGTTATTATTATTATTATTATTATTATTATTACTTATTATTCTTTTTTTTTATTATCCTTCCTAATATAAACTTGGAATTAATTTGGTTTCTTTTAGAAATTGTCAGGGCAATTTCAAGTATATCCAAAGCCTGCTTTAAGTGGAGATACCTTACATAGGCAAGAGGATTTTTAAAAAGAGATTTTTGCAGAGGAACAATTCATGCCAGATATTCCTAGAACTAAATCCATTTTCATAATGTTCATTGTACCTGTAATTAACTAGTTTCTTAAGAAGTGCAATAAGTCTTCTTGCCCCTTCCACCCTGCTAGTTGACCTAGGTGAACCAGCTCGAGGAGTTTGCACAGACTGTTTGCAGAGGTGTTTGTTTAATAGACTGATTAATATACACAGGAACTTTCCAGAGCCCACAAAACCACATAAGTCTATAGTAAGTTCCATTAAAACTTAGGAAACTTTCCTTCTCCCCTTATACTGATTACCCCTATGTATCCATCATTCATTTCTTTCTTGCCCAGTGACAGGAATGCCTTCCACTCCTCCCACCCTGCACTTCGTGACTATATGCCAAAGTCACAAGGCTTCATACAGCACTTCTATTTTTAGAACTTAGCTCCCTCATCGCATTTTCTGAGCAAGATAACATCTTTTTCTGGAGTTTTGATATGGCTTTGTTATTATTTCCAAACTGATGAACATGGCCAGGATTGGTGGAATCACCTGCAAATAACATGAGCTGTAATTTTTGGCATTTGCTGTAACTGAGCAGCTATTTACTGATATTTTTTCCATTATGAGCTCGCTACGAGTGCACCTGCAACATTAGCAGATATATGGTTTGCTTGCTGTGCCAGTTACAGGGGGTAGCAGTTAAACAGTGAAACACAGCGGGTTTAGCTTGTTGGTACTTACTTCCCCACTTATTTCCCCACCAGTCCCAACTGGTTTAGCAGCCCTCTCACATTTAATATTCCTACAATGAATTCCATTCCAATCAAGTGATCCTTAGAAAGCCACTGTCAAGGATCATTATCCCAGTTCTCCATATTTATATATAGATGGAGAACCAAATAGAAAGCTTAAGTTCTTTGTCTGAAATCCCAGCACAATTTAAGGCCCCTCTGAACTACCAGGCTCACAGTAGCAGACTGTATCCTGGCCAAAAGTGGAGTTAAGGACATGAGGAGCCCTCTGCGGGTCCCTCCATTGTCAGGTCCTGCACCTTGATAGTGGGAGCAGAGAAGGGGCTCTTTCTCTTCTACATACCTCTTTCATGGAGATGTAGGTCTCTTCACAGTCAGCTCAATGAAAAACCATGAAACTGATGCAGAAACCCAATCCTGTTCCCTAAGTTAGGATCAGGACACAGATCCCTGTAGGATTCCTCCTTTTAAGAGAATTGTTTTGCTTAATAACATTTGAATTTCTCCTTTCCCCACTCCAAGGTCTGAAAAATCCTATTAGCTGCTCTGACAGCTTTTCCTCCTTTCTACACATTTAAACTCAGGAACCCCCTCACCTCCCGGTCCTTTCAGCTGCCACTGTCCAAAACAATCTCCTGAAGGATAAATTCTTCAAGAATAATAGACTTTAAAAAGGCCATGAAGATAAAACTTTGTAAAGAAAGAAGAAAAACCAACAATGGAAAACTGCCCTATCTAGGTTAAATACATATTTTTGGTATACATACTATTTACGCAATAGAGCCTAATGGCTTCTTCAAAAGCCATTAAGGTGTATTAAGTAAATACATAATTTGGTACATGAGCCAATTTTGAAAGCACATTATTCTGTTTACAATACATTCTTTCAGGTCTGAAATCTACTCTTCTGAAGTGCCTGAAGAGTGACTCACAAATGGATCCTTAATCCACAGCAAGGAAATCACCTCCTAAAACCAGACCGGCTGTCTTAAAGTTTACGTAGATGGTTGGAAAAAAAGAGAAAAGAATCCATATGAAATATTAACCAGCTGAGTGCTCTCCAGTATACTAAGTCTATGGGATAAAACATGCCACCAGTGATATTCTATCCACCTAATGCAGAACATGCCATCTGAAATACCACTGCATGTGAGATCCACATGTGAGGGTGTGCACTCAAGATACAGCAGAAGAAGGGTTAGAGGAATGCTGCCTTTCACTGGGAAGTAAAGTAAATTAAATGAAAAGTAATGTTTCAGGAAAGAGCTATTTTGTACTGCATAATATGTGAATTGATGCAATAAACGACAACAGTAATTCCTTTTTAGGGATTCATCCAAGCTAAGACTGCAGATCTAAATACTCAGACTTTCAAAAAGTTTGGATTTAGGTCTGAATTTTTCAGTCTAAGTCAGTGTGAACATGCTACTTGTCTCTTACATAGAAGACTGCTTACATGTGTTGAGTTCTCCATGAACCTCCCAACTTCCTTTTGATGAGATGAGACACAAATATCCCTTCTTCTCACTGTGTGCATTTTGCAAAAGGAATTCTCATTTCATGACAAGTGTGCACATCGCTACATAAGTATAACTTGGCCTAATCCCCAGCTGCGCCTGGCGATTTAAATATCAAACAAAAATAAGGGTAATCCACATGCATTTCCTGGAAAGGTTATGGACTTCCTTCCCTGATAGCAACACATATGGCAGGAATGAGTAACTAATCAATCTGTATTATGACAGAGACATACAGACAAATTATTTTCTTCCAAATATTTGGTTTTGAAAGTCATGATGCGAGCTAACAGACAAAATTATAACCTTCTGATCTGTCTGAGCACAAGTTTGGGACCCAGGCAGTGCTGTGCTCCAAATCCAGTTATCCGGAAATATTCACCTGTCCTCTTGCACAGATGACTACGTACTTATCCTAAAATTCATCACGGTAATGTCTGATATACAGAAGTACTATTTGTTCTATTCTACAGGTGGGAAACTGAAATAGAAAGAGATGAAATAACTTGCATCAAGCTACATAGGAAGTTGGTAGGGGATCTGGGGACCAGTTTACCTCCATTTTGCCTCAATACTTTGATTACAGGGCATTCTTCAGAAAGGGCACGCTGGTAACAGAACAGTGTATCAAACCAGATGTGATTAAACTGAACATAAATGATATATACTAATAAAACAGATTTCTTTGTCTGAAAAACAGGAGAAATTATTTAAGACAAGGAATGGGGTGAGAGGCCTAGATTGAAGGAATTAATACTCAATGTTAAGAAAATGAAGTCGTAAAATCTTTGTCAAGCATTGCTCAACTCTTCAAACCATATGGAGCATGACTGCTGGGCTTCATATAATGCCCCAAATGTTTTTCATTTTCTATTCCACCGTTCACAGCAAAGGCACAGTGCTGTAATCCTGTCCTTCCGTTAACTACCAATTGTTTCTTTTGCCAACCTTTCTGCTTTAAAATATCATTTTTTTACGAAGGATAATGTTATATAGTGGAAAACTGTAAAAATTTTATGGATAGCCTTGGTGCTATGAAAATGCATTCTTTCAACAGTTTTATTATATATATATTTTTTTGTCCATTACACATTTAGAGGGTTTTCTCCGTTGTATATATGTGTGTTTTATAGTTCATTCTAGACAAAAGGCATTATGTTAACAGTCCTATCATTTAGAACTTTAATTCACTATTATGTTTTTACCTTTTTGTGGAAAGATTGGTATTTTTTTTTTTCCTTCTTGGTAGCGCTTACAGTCATTAATAAGAATAATAGGTGATCCTAAAAATGGTTAGGTGTGAATAACCACTCAATGGTTCAAACGTGTCTCTGAGCCACAAGAACAAGTGTGGAGATCCAGCTCCTAACACATCAGATGGGATGATTTAACTCCAGTATAAGGCAGGCTTACATGTTATTGCCCTCAGTCAAATGTTAACAGGTCTTCCAGTCTCTGCGTTTCCCCCAAACCATTTCAAACATCTGTTAACCAACTCTAGCTCGTGTGACGTTCATTCACAGTTAAGTCAAGAAGAAATCTAACCATATCAGAGGAATGAAATACATTTACTTCAACTTTAAGAGACGCCTACAAACTCTCCTTTGACATTCCTTCCTACAGTCCAGCCCAGTTCACTCTTTCAAAGACTGACATTTCTTTGCTCTACATCAGGTCTCAAGCCTTTAAATGTCAGTCTGGACTCCAAAGGTCTACTTATAATCTCTGCTGGTTCACAAGCAACCTATCTTTCTTTGAAGCTGAACTCTAAGGCATGGCTGAGCTGCTGATGCCACTTCTTCCTGCGTGCTCTGTTGAACAGTCCAGTCCAATGCAACATGAGCCCATGGAGGATTTCACAGTGGTAACAAAGCGATCCAGCCCAGAGACAGCTAAGTTATTACAGCTAGAGTGAAGCCAGAAGATGAGAAACTGAGACAACAGAGGGTCAAGAATGCCAATCAGGGAGTGTGACCTCCTGAAAGCCTCCTGTTATCCAAGTTCTTCAGCCAAACGGTTTTGAAACCTTTACTGTGATTAATGGGGTCCAATTTGACAAGAAAATTAAGAACAAGTTTCTTTTTATGGTATGGGATTTTGATATGATATGGTCCTTAAGGTTTCAAGCAGCTAATCACACTCACAAGTAATTAAATATTGCAACTTGTCTTCTTTCTTCTCACCATAAGTTGATGTTTGCAGCAACACAGAACAATTGCTACACTTATATGGTTGTGAGTTATTTTTAGCTCCATTGTCTTTTATACATGCTAGTTAATGGACAGTCCCTGAGCACCTTCTTTCCCCCTCTGGCAGCAAAACAGTCCATGAAAACAGTCATGGCAGATAATTCCTTTTTTTTTCTTTTCATTAACACCTGAGGGAAACAAAGGACTTTTTGATCATAAAACCCAAAAACCCTTCGAATCAAAATATGACAGTATCCTAATGAATAGAATACTAATAAACAGAAGCATATGTTGATAATAACTATGATATACTTTGAGGCCAGTTAGCTTGAATTATTTACACAATGGTCTGAAGAAAAAATTCTTCATCAGCCCAGAATATGAATTTGTGCACATAACCTTAAAAATTACTCACAGAAATCTGTGAAAACGGTTTTTACTCTCTAACAGCTCAAAACATTGCGCTATTTAACACCAGCAACTCTTCTGCTACCAGACATTGAGGCACTGAGGTTTGTCCAGACTCATGGGCAACCCTAGTAGCTAGCTGCTGTATTTTGCAGCATTTGCTGTATTTTGCCTATTAGCCTAGAATTACCTTTAACCTCTTCAGTTATCTGTGTCCTCTAATAGTTATTCCGGCTAGCTGCCTCTGCAGCTCTACTTTATACACTGAGTTACTCCAGCTTTCTAGAGTGTTTCTGTTATTTCAGAAAGGATGAAGGATGTCCTAAATCCACACAGGGTCTTTATCACTAGGGTATTCTCTTCCATCTTCCTCTTTCCCCTTAGTGCTGAAGGCTTTATTAGGATGAGTGCCTCAACAGTGACAGTCTGGGGCTTTTCACAAGAAGACATATGTCTTATATTCCCTGCCTTTACAACAGAAGTTTGGAACAGAAGCATGCAAAGATATTATGAAATAGATGTAAACCAAACTTAGCATGTTCCACTCAAACCCTTTGTTTTTTCAAATGAAACCAATAGCACTTTTGCACCTGACTGGTGATCTTCCACCCACTGCAGGAGGGAATCAGGCCTCCTCTTACTTGAGCCCACAATGACACAATGTCAGACTCCACCAGAGCAAACACTGGACCTGGAAAATGGTAGTGCAGCAACTCAGATCATTGTGTTGAAGTCCCTCCTCACTTAAACATGCCCTCAGTGATAACTGTTCCACTTGCTTTGTGTAGACAGGAGCTATACCTCGTGATGATACATGGGGACCATACTGTCTGATAATTAGCTTCAGAAAGCTACAACATCTACATAAAAAAGTTGGCCACACAAAACTTAAACACAGATGTGGGGGAAATCATTGGATTTCCTACCAAGAGGTAGCTAGATGATCAAGAAAAACTTCACATAATAATTAAAGTAAATGGAGCAGGATATTTGCAGAGGGGAAAATCCTTGATTTCCATTTGCACAAGAAAAGATTTACGCTATTCAAGACAGACTCTAGTTATGTGTTCAGATCACTGAAGTAACAGGAGTTATAAATTGCGAGTACCCAGGCAAACTGTTCTCAAATAACCTACAAGCCAGACCCGAAACTATTTAACGAATAATTTGAAATGACAAAAAGAACCAAAACCAAGAAGAAACCAGCAGAGTATCTGCAGACCATTCATAAATAGGGGAAAGAGATTAAATGTCAGATAAATGATTCATTATGGATTATTCATTCAGCCTATGTGTGAACATGTGACAGGAGAAAACCAGGAGAAAACCAGTTATATCCATTCTCTACATTTTTGCTTTAAGTGAGCATGCTCAGTGCAGGCTATTGTTTAGCTGGGTTACAGAAGAACTTCACAAGAAGGGTTTCCCCATTTATCACTCAAAAAAAAAATTAGTATTTAAAAAAAAAAAAAAGAAGTGAGGACAACGACCCTTCTGGAGTCTGAGTGCATATGTTCAAAGTAACTCTGCTGTATAAGCCAACAGAAAATTGGCCCCCAAAATGACTTATAAAGGGATTTTGTAAGACATGAACAGAACAGCATGGGCTCTGGCTAGGCAAAGAATTCAGAGTTGTAATAGAAAACATTTATTTGGCTACAGCTAAACATCCCAACACATGTTAGCATTTGCTGCCAATATGCTTCCTAATTAAGGACAACATAAAATCATAGGAAATCCTGTATCCCTGTCTTCATGCACTTTCCTTGTATCTTCGGTGTCCTGGCTCTGTTTCTCAAGTATAGCCTGCACAAGAGAAAGGTTAATTCAAAAGTAATGTTTTGCCAGCCATTAACTGTGTTGTCATTAACAAGATTAATGTACATTCCACTATGCATCACCAAGTGCATTCCCCCTCCTGCCCCCACCCACCCTTTAAACAACTGCTCCTATTAAAACCTAATGAGCACAGCACAATTTAAAGAATAGCACCATTTTTGCTGGGCAAAGTGTCATCTGTAAACCATATAAAGCTGCAGGATTATTATGGATCTAATTGAAGGGCAGCTAAAAAAAAATCTGTTCTCTCTTGGCCTACAAAGTCTTGGCCATGTTTATATATCTTATCACAATGAACAGATTTCAAGACAAAGGACAGACTAGTATCTGTTTTTCTTCCTAGCCCTCTCTTTCTTCAATCTCTACTCTTTCTTCATCTGAAACCATTCAAAGACTCCTGCTATGCACAGTCCCACATCCAGGTTACCTCCAACTCATCATCCAGTGATTACTGCACAGATAAACAGTTGACTGGATCCTTCCAAACAATCATGAGATACATTTTTTTATAAGCTGCTCTTAATGGATTCTAATTCATCAGCACGGATGGAGCCTGGACTCTCTTGCCCAGCCAAACTCACTCTGGTTTTTCCAGCGGAAGCATCAAACAAATTGCTGGGCAATTATACACAGTGCTCCTCCTTTGTTTTCCTATTGAAGTGGCCACCAGCTTGGAGATCAAGAGATGAGCCATGAGACGCTTCTAGTTTTTCATCAGGATCTTAAGAATTTTTGGATTTCTTTCTTTTATTTCCAGAAAATCCATGCTCTCTTCCTTGCTCTTTTCCTGCTCGGCCGCTTTATATTTCTGTTCCCCCCACAATTTCTCCTTTTTTTCAAATCTATTTATTGCCTGTTTTTCTTGGCTCATTCTCACTTTCCATTTTTCATTATTAGTTCTTTATGATCTTCTGTTTCCTTTTTTTTTCTGTCATGGCTGCTCTCCCAGTTGTTCTCCTCTGGGGCCCTGAGTTTCCCTTAGCTAATGAAACAAGAGCTGCCTACCTCCCTTGCTTTTGCAATCCAGCTGTTTCCTTTTTAAAATATAAACTCATCTTTATTCAGTGAAGTTCCTGTGCGGGGTCTGATCCTTTAAGAGGAGATTGCATTTTGTGACAGCGAGAGGGAGGGCAAAAAATAAACTTTGCTGGAGGAAAAGCCCTTTGGTAGAAATCCAACCAGCTTGCTCTTGAGAGTCAGAGCCTTCTCCAGTAAAACTGGGTCGTTATTTTATTTAGCACCTTTTGGTACCTTGACATTGCAAAAGCCTCCTTGACAGTCTCCCCTCCCTTTTCGTCCTTCAGCTCCTAAAACCTCCCACCTTGAAAGCTTAACATTTCCTGGCCTCTGTGAAAGTGTAGTCTAACTAACACCGCAAACCTGGATTTTATATGATTAGTTAGTGAAAACTTGCCAACATTAGGTGCAGCCTGCCAAGTCAAGTCAATTTACTGTGATACTTTGACTGTGCAAGTAGGCCTTAATCCCCCTTTAATCTCCAGTGTACCCTTGACATCATGGAAATTACTTACAAAGCTAATGTCATCAGATGATCCATGTTAGCTATTTCAGTGAATGTTCTTCTGCACAATAGAGCAAGTTTACCTTGTAAGACACAGGCCCCAAAATATTTTCACTTAATGAGCCCAGCAGATATCATCTTACAAATAGAGAATGAAAACTCCTTCTTCTGCACTATAACTCCCCAGACCTCATGTGACTTGGAATTTACATGCTAGCCAAGCATCAGGTCAGTGTATTTTATTTCATGTCTGATTGATTGGATAAAGAGATTTACATAGTAGCCACAACAGCTATGAGTTATTGGGAAGGCAAGTTTCCCTTATCAATTCTGCAAGGCCCCTTCTGTGCTGAAAACGTTTGGTCAACAGAAAAATTTCTATGAGAATCATTTTTGATAGCATGTTCAGCCATCAAGAGCATAAAGGAAACAGAAAAATAATGCCGTGCTGTGCATGTGGCAACCAAGGTGAAAATCAGCATGTCTAACAGCAAGGAGCTAACTCTGTTATTATTTATTGATTTAATAATAAGGGCTTCCATTTATATAGTACCCTTTATCTCAAAATGACCCAAAGTGCTTCCTACAGCCCAAAAACAATTATGTGAAACCTACATAAAAGGATCGTTTTCCCCATTACAGGAATGTTACCAGTGCTGGAAAAGGGACAGGACATACAGCAATCTTTTGGGCAGCCTGTGCTAAGGCTAAGACCAGGATTTAAGACAGGAAGCAAAAGGAATACTGCATCCCCTCACATCTACAGGATGAGCTCACAATTTGGAGAGGAGCAAGGTCACTGGAGTCAACTATCTCCTGTAAAAGAAAGCCTAGAGGACTTGTTTTAAAGGGCTCCAGAGGTGAAGCTTGCTTTTGTGTCAGAAGGGTAGTGCTCTGCATAGGCAGTTTGTGATTAAGGAGTGACTCATTAGTGTCTTAGAAGGAAGAGGAACACTTATGGATGTTCCTTCCTGGATTACTTAAGAGGCTTTTAGGAGTGTCTCAACCAATCACCATTCTACCTCTTCCTCATTTAGGTTTGACATTGTCCTTTGGAAGGAGATGTCTAACATTATTGCACGTAACAGGACCAGATACTTCCCTTGCGATACAAGATGAGAAAATAACACACAGAAGAACACATATGAGCAGCCAAACCCTGAGAAAAAACATGTACATCTATCAAAATGTAGGTGTAAAATGTTTTATGTGCTCTGCATCTGTCTACAGTGTTGCTTCTTCAATTGCAAAGCGTAAAATTGGATATGCAGTACCAGTATTTACGTTATTATTACTATTTTATGCTTAAATGTTCATTTTACAGTATATATTATGTTCTTGGCCCCTTTGCCAACGCTTCTTCAACATATGACTCAAGTCAACTAAAACTTGGCCCACTATGAGAGTAAATCTCTTTTCTTCCCAGCCAAATAGCCCCTGGGACAGAAAGTGGATGCTCCATGTCAAAGGACCTTACAACATTTGAGGAAAAGAGCAAGATACGAATCCAGACTCAAAGTTTACACTGTGAATAGGTGCCTCCATCAACAACACTAATCCATGTCATTTTGTGAGAGAAAGGGAAGTCAAAATTAACCCAAGCAACAAAAAACTAAGAGGGGGTTTAAAGAGGAAAGTAAAATTCAGCCGCTCTATTTAAGACATAGCTAATACACTGAGCTAGCAGCCTCCCAGGCTCTCACAGCAATTTTTAACCAACAGATGTAGCCAAGCTTTCAGTTTTATATTGCCGTCATAACTCATGATACACAATCTTGGGCTGTTTTCAGAAGGTCCATAGAACGAGGCCAGCTTGCGATTTCATACCGGGGGCTGTAGCACTGCTCTGCTGCCAGCACCTGTGCCCGACATCTGATCTTAGGGCTGGAATACATCCTCTCCCCCCCCTCTTTCCTCTGCAGGACCAGCTATGCCAAGCCAGCGAAGAAGCATTCCAGCAGATTATGAAGTACAACTATCTTGGCCCTCGCAGCTCAGAAGAAACTGGACCTTATAGGAATTTCACACGCCATTCTCATGGATCTAAAGCGAGCTATATAGGTAGGTCTGCAAGGCAGTTTCTGTCCATGTGCTCATCTGTGACCATGAGACATGCAGATCCCTAAATGCTATGATTAGGTCAAGGATAATGGCAGGGACAACTGTTGCGTTGAAACATGGGATCAATGAAATGAACACATTCTTAGAAAAGGTGGCAAAGACGTAAATGGGAGTCACTGATGGCTTGGATTACTGAATTCATACAAGAAAGAGTGTACCAAATACAAGGGAGAGAGGCAGTGTGAAAACACATCATCTCAAGTACTGCCTTAGGAATATTAAGGCCTCCTAAACAAAAGCCTTTTTCTCTGAGTCAGGCATTTGGATAGAAGGAAGTATGAGCCTAACTCTTAGCTTCCACAACTCTAATCCTCCTGGGGCAATGACAGGAACGAAACAGTCTGTTCAGAAATCCCTCAGCACTGTCATTCTTTTTATAGATCCCAAAGCAATGGAATGAAGAATGGAAAAGAACTCTGGTGTCATAAAGTGCATAGGAGGGGTCACAGCAGATCAGAGGATTGAAAAGAAAAATATAAATTCATCTTCTCCTGAACTGTAAAAATAGGGGGAATAAAGGGAAGCTCACCATCCTCTCCTAAAGGGAGAGTATGTAAACCCCAAAACATTTCCCTTTATTTGGGGCTTCTTCCCAAAAAACTTAAATACTAATTTGCCACAAAAAAAACAACAAAAAAAAACCAGCAGCTCATTTAAAGGGAATCCTTGGGCATTTCCCACCAGTTTTGGAGGTCAGTGCTTTGACTCCTGGCTGTCAGGCAGGTGTGCTGGATGTAGTTAGGGCCAGTCCCATGAAAGGTACTCGGACACCTCGCTTCCTTTGAAGTGCCTAAATATCTCTGTGGATATGGCCTTTAATCTTTGCATGACCTTCAATCTCAGCAGAGAAATAACACTCCTTAGAGAAGCAAGATTTCTGCCTGAGTCAGGGCAATTCCAAGGATCACTACTGAGAATACTGGAAGAGTGGCTTGTTGTGCTGTTTCCAGCCACTTTTAAATACCCAGCTAACATCAGATGAACACCGGCCTCCAGTGCCAAGCTAAAAGATAGGCATTGCAGTGAAATCCTATTAACCAAGGGCATTACAGTCATTAAATGAACCACCAAATGCCATTTTGTGTTGAGGAGCAAGGCGAAAGAGATAAAAAAGGAAACTATATCTCATGAGGGAAGGGAATTCCCTGTTCTCTCAGAGCTAAACTGGGCTTCAGTGACGTCTAGCAGAAGTTTCAGAAGCTGGAACTACAAGAAATGACACGTGGGGATTTTTAATCTCTTTTTCTTTTTTTTTAAGTGCAAGACTTCATGCTTGGTCTTGTTTGCAACCCTGATACTTTATGCTCCCTTGTGCCCTTTAATGCTAAGGGTACTTATGGGCTTTATTGTAATGCAAACAGAAATCATTCCACCTGCATCTGTCAAAGCATTTAAAGATTCTATTAGTCTGATGTTTTAATTGTTTTTGAGATTAGGAAACAGCAGAGCCTTTGTTCCCCAGGGCTTGGGTGCTCTCCTGGAGAACTGACAGGAGATTGTTTGGGTTTTGTATATTGAGGGTGTTGATATGACAGGGAAAGGAGCGCGACTCAGTACAGGTGATTCATAAGGGTCACTGACTAAAAGCCAATTTCCTTGAAAGCTCATGGCATTTTACAGATCAGGAATAAAAATGTTCTGCTGGGTTGTCCCTGCACAGTAGCTCTGTGGCCACAGTGTTCCTGTTCCACCCGTCTATCTGCTGTTGTCAGCCAAAAGTAGAAATTATGTTTGCTCACAGTTCAGGGCTGTTAAATTAGGAGCAAAGGACTTTCCCTCTTGGATTTTATGCCAAGTGAAGTAGGACATTCAGATCGATTGTGGCACTTTCCAAATGTCAAAACAGGGTTGGAGTGAGATGAAAATGAGTTTACCAGAGAGAACAAGAACAGAGAGGGATCAAAAAGAGAGAAATAATGCTGGGAGGAAAATGGAAACCCAAGTGGGAAGAAGAAGGGTATCAAATGGTCTCCACTGGGCTGTTAAGGCAAGAAGGCTAGAAATTACTGACCAAGACAGTCTTAAGTGTCTCTAAAATATTTCATGAGGAGGCACCTAACAGCAAAGTTTGGATAAACCAGCAATTGTTTGGCTTGATGTGACAGAGGTGGGTCCTAGGTCAGACTTCCCAAATACCACCTGGAAAGATCAAATAATACAAGACCAGATCTAGCTGCTGTATGACACCACCTGATTTGTAGATGTATCTCCGAGTTCCAGGATGGTCCCTCCTTTTCCATGCTTGTCTTTTTCTATGAAATCCAACGTGCATTATTTCACATACAGGATAGTGCAAACAAAAAACATTTTGAGTGTCATTACCATGTATGCATGAGCACCGTCTGGGATTTGTTGCTAGAAATGTCTCTCAGCCACGGTCCAGACACAAGGAGTTCTGCAGCAGAGCAGACACTTTATGGAGTGGAATAGCTAACTCACCCTTACTAGTAACAATAGATTTTTTTCCCTTCGTTTGAGACATCTATGAGCTTATTTACAGAGTCAGTTAACAAAAGATAACCTCCCATTGTGCAATCATCAATAAATCAATTGTGTTAATACTATATTGGAATGTCCTCCACTATTTACTTTAATATTGTTGACTCTTGGCACTTAAGAAAGGCAGCACCTTCAAGTTTCGCTTGATTATGGGTAAATGGATTTTGTAGTTGCCATTAATAAATATAA
Source organism: Loriculus beryllinus (assembly GCA_039877255.1). Classification (NCBI taxonomy): domain Eukaryota; kingdom Metazoa; phylum Chordata; class Aves; order Psittaciformes; family Psittacidae; genus Loriculus; species Loriculus beryllinus. The sequence continues at coordinate 3,082 of JBCJKH010046878.1, read as the reverse complement.
ATTGTTTTGGAAAATATTTAAGTTTGTTGAATTTAACCACTTGCTGAGCATTAAAAACTACCCCTTATTGACCACGTTTGACAACTACTTCAAGAGAGACAGTCCCTTGTTGTGAGATTATACTACTGCAGTTATGTATTTTGTTGGCTTACTATCCTTACAGCTCCTTCCAGCTGTGAAGTGTGATTATTGACATAAACATATAAGTTAAGACTCAATTAAGCCATCTAACTCAGTAAAGTGCTCTTCTGCTATTTGGCAGAAACCTATCCCAAATAGTTCCCTTACCCATAGGTGATGCGTTGCTGCATTGACTCACAGTGAGCAGCACTTTATTCCATGAGCAGTCCCACTGATTTCAGCTCTATGAGTATGTATGGTGCCACATCCATTAATGTTCATCAGCACAGAAGGGTCTGTTAGTCATGCTGAATTGTGCCTGCTTCCACAGCAGAATGATTTATATCTACGGGACTGCTCAGCATGAGCAAGGACAGCGGAATGTTTCCCTAAATAGACAATATATAGGCATAGGAATGGGGCAGGGTCATGTTAAGGAAATCTGATGCCCTCAGTTTGTTCTGCAAGGACCTGCACCCAAAACTTTAGCAAGAACCTGCTTCTTTTGGGACAGAATATAATTAATGCCAAAGGGCAATTTAGATTTTGTTGCAGGCTGTTTGCAACCCCAGGCAGATGACATAACCTGACTTTCAGTAGGTATGTATTTTAGGTTTTATTTGCACTCTTGCTACAGCAAGAAATGTATTACTTTTTTCATGGTATGGTTCCAAGACAGACTTAAGAACTACTTTTTCAAGGACTTAAACAGAATCAGGAAAGTTGTTTAAAAGAAAGACAACAACATGGCTAGTGTAATTCTGATGCCACATTACCTCTCAGGTAAGAAATCAATTATTTCACTTATTCTCCTATTGCTTCAGAAGTCAGTAGCCTTGGCAATAAATTGAATATTATGCTGCCACAGACAGCATCTTCCTTGTCAAGCATCTAGCTCCATTCTTCTCTTGATGATGATTGGTGACTTTAAAACTCACATGACTTCCAGATAATAAATGAGAACTGTCACTGTTCTGGGGCTTCTCAGATTCATTTTTTTCCCTTTTCCTCTGCTTTGACCTCATTGTGATGCATTGTCTACTTTAGGGTGCTTGGAAAAGTAAGGGAAATAGCAGGCAAGGACTTTTAAAGAAAAAACAGACCTCTAATTAGATCCCTTCAACAGACCCTGCAGTGACCCTGTTTAGACAGACATTAATGGATAGGACTATCTCCCATGACTGTAGTGCTGTCCTAGCCAAAACTAAGCCCACATAAATGCTTTTGCTGGTGCCCAGGCTGCTACCAATAGTATCCTCATCTTCAGCATGGCCTGCATGTCCCCGAAGTCCCCATTGTATCAGTGCTAGTGGCAGTGTGAATGCACACACAGCAGGGTCAGCTCATTGAACAATCTGAAAACCAGCCTTATCAAGGGATAGAAAAGACAATAGCTCTCAACCAGGTTAATCTGGCACAATACCTGGTGTAAATGCAAATTAGATTGCAAGAATATGTAACTAAGGCCAGTGCTGCCTTTTACCAGCAGCCTGCAGCTTAGGCTGACCATGCATTGACCATGTAACCACTCCTGTGACTATCTGCACATTTCTGAGACTTATTCATTTGATATTCACCCATTCCTTTTTCAATCAGGAAATATTTTTGCCTAAGTAGTTTTGCTGCAGAGAACACCTTTGACTCAAACCCCACACCAGACAGTCCCTGAGCTTCAGGATATTTCAGTTCTTGTAACTCAGTATAACTTCAAAACCCAAACTATGTTTCACTCTTGGTATGTTTTTTGATTTGTTCATCTGGGACATAAATCAGAACGAGCTCTCTGGAAGAAAGAATATATTTTGTGTTTTTGGAGGCCTGTAGCGGAACTGGAACTGAACCAGCTAAATATGAAGAGGCATGAGCAGAACATGACAGAAGACTGAGACCTTGCTGACAGGGAGTTTTCTTTGAAGAAAGGGGCTGTGAAAGCAAGGAGTCACACAGGAGACACACAGCCAGATGAAACCCACAATGTGAAAAACAAGAAATTCAACAGTTTAGCCATCCTGCAGTTCAGCCATCATCGTGTGTAGAAGAAAAATGTAATCAAACCATGCAACATCTTTGGTTAAACTCTGAAGTGAAGGAAACCACAGACATCAAATACAGTCTACCTCTGCCTCTATGGCTGCAATTGACAGCTGTGAGGACATACTGGCTCAGGGAGACAGTCTAGAAAAATCAGTTAGAAAAGGGAATAAGCTGATGGATCATATATTTCATCACAAGTTAAAATGGATTGGATATGTATTGCTCTTAGTTCCATAACGGATACATTTGACTCTCTGTATTAATTCATTATAGAACAAAAAAAACATTAAAAGAGATCAAAAGAGAGTAAGTCCTGCTCAAAAATAAGGGAGTATGAAGCAGATAAAATGTTTCTTCTAAATTTGGGAACAGACATCATGAATTATGTGATATAAAAGGGCATGTAAAATATATGTAAACGGCCAATGGCATAAGGGCACCCCAAAGGCAATGCCCATTGGTGACAATGATAGTTGCTAATTTTCCTCTGTGGGTAAATCAATCCCCAGGTTTTTGATAGTCTAAGGTAGCACTGGCTGCACATGAGAAAACCACTACAGCAGTAACATTTCACCTGCACCACCAGGAAGCACTTCTAGTCATACCACAAAGAAGCGCTGCTGAACATGTATCTCCTCTGCTGCAGTCCATATGGTATCAAGCACACTGTTGGCCCTCCACAAATAAATAACAAGATAGTGCACACAGCATGGATTTATGCTCCTGCCTCCTGAGGTCATACAAAAATAAAGCAGGAAAGCAATAATAATGGAGATTATTCTTGTGCTTTCATATATATACACATACATATATAGGTATATAACAAAATCATGCCCTAACCAGTCACCTTGTCAGCATATAAGCATTTAAAATATCTCCCACCTGCAACACACAGAACACATGGTTGAATAACCCACTCTCCAGATCG
>JBCJKH010046875.1:0-12580 GCA_039877255.1 Loriculus beryllinus | reverse complement strand
GGCTACCAAGGTCAGACTGCCACTGCACCTATTATCCCTTCTCATAGTGAGAACTAAGCACCTACTTGGTTCCTTTCTGCCTCCCCGTCAAAAGTGCCTCTGATAGAATCAGATTGGACCTTAAGGTGTAAAAATACTTTGTAACATTCTCACCTTTGCCTGGATTACAAACAAAAAAAAGCCCAAAACCAACCAACCAACCAAAAACCCCAACACAACAAAACAAACAAACAAAAAATCCAAACAAATAATGCTGTGTTGTTACCACTAGCTTGACTCCAGCTATGCACATGGCAGAGATCTGTCATATCAGCCTTTCTTGCAGCCTGCACATCAAGGTTACTAGTGTCACCAAAACCCATACTGATGTATCTGTATTGCTATGAGAAATCCTGCTTGCTAGATGAAATATATCTACATGTTCTGTAACTATGCCTTTTGTTGCAATGAACCCATCTGCTGTAATTTCAGCCTGGAGAAACTGTGCCAGACTTAAACGCACAAGTCTGTGCAACAGGCTCCTGCAGTCTTTCCTCGCATACGTTGGTCTGAAGTGAAAGATAGGTATGTTCCACTCAGAGCACACAATATCCACTTACTTCTTACATTCAACATCCATTTCCTCTCCTTGCTTTTCCCAAATGCAGTGTTAAAACACATCTGTTACTTGCAGTCTTTTTTAACTGGGACTTTTCAAGGATGAAATGAATGTTTCTGCTGAACAAATAAAGAGAAGACCATTCAAAACTTGCAGCCTCAGTGCAGATAAAGGATAAGGTAAGAACTAAACTGGCCCTGGATGACTGCTATATTTACTCTTTACATATGTTCTATTTGATAGTGAAGGACAGGTAGAAAGATGGCTGGCCTGCCCTGACCACAGGAGTGCAGCTTTTAATCATACAAGAGGACACCAGCACTCCATTGTATGGCTGCACAAAGGGAGGGCATGAATGCTATTACATTACCCAAAAGAAAACAACGTAGAAACATGCCATTCCCTCCACATTTATGACTATATATTTTAGGGTTTGTACAAAATAAAAAAACTTCATGTGCTCAAATTCTGCACAAGCTAAAACAGTAACAACGAGCAATCCATCTGGAATCCAGCCCATTAGGAAAGCTTGTATCAGGATTACCAGATTAGATATGACAGAAAAATCTTCCAGAAAATACATACATGGATGACCAACTTCTAGAAGCTTTTGTTAGCCCTGCGCAGAACTCCTCCTATAGGCCTTTCCTTATCTCACCCAGCAAATGGATGCTATTAAATACAACAATTTCTTTCAGCAGGCTATGCAAACAGAAGTACACAAAGTTAATTAATACTGCAGTAATTTCTTTGATCTTCCAGCGAAAACAAAATTTAAAAGTCATACTATTTCAGCCTAGAAGCTTAGAGTTAAAAAGCTTAGGAACTCATCCGGGAATTTGAATCCAAGAATCATTCAGCTGATGTCATTAAAAGAGCTGAATTAGACTTGTAATTATTCCCTTATGAGTTCTGTTGTCTATCTGAGAAAGAAGGGTATTCATTTCTGTCCTCAAAATTGATCTGTTTTGGTGAAAAAACAGAAGCATTAGAGACAGGAGCAACTTAGGTTTACTGTGCATCTGATAGAATACAAGAAAATAAGTGTCAATAGTGAACAATATCCCTGCCAGTTAATAGGAACAGTACTTCTATTTACATTGCATGGCAGTTTCCTAGAGATCCTCCAGATAAATCCTATCTCCACAGTTACACCACTGCTTACTGTAGTAACACTTCATTAACATGCAAATGCCTGACAGTTATTGAGCTTAAGTACATCTGCATATTTATAAACAACCATTCCAAACCACATCCCCATTTAAGGAAGTCATTTAATGATACTGAACCTAAATTCTCTCTCATATCCATTGAAAAATATACCGCAGCCAGATATGCTCACTTTATATGGTACTTTTTAAAATACACAGGTAGGTCAAAAAATGCCTTAATCAGCTTTTTCTTTAGGTTTTTTTGTTCTTTGTGGCAATCACTTTTTTTTTCTTTAACCTATTTCTCCATTGAAAAGACAAAAAAAGCACAAAGAATGAACGATGCTTTGGAAAACAAAGCAAGGTTAATTTATAGCAATGAAAAACAAGCACCCGTTAACCCATATTTAGACAGAAATCTGTAAAATATTCACCTCTGTATTTTCAAAGCAAAGGCTTAACAAGCACCAGACAAACAATGCGCAGGGTGAAAATTTGCCCCAAAATCTACAGATTTAATTCTTTTGCTCATGTCAGCAATTTGGCATACCTCGACATGACTTCTATTTGTTCTCCAATGTCACATCCTGGAAAGCACATATAAAAGCCAGCACAGACACTGATGCTTCTAGTAGCACATTCTACCCAAACCACCACGAGCTTTTAGCAAGGAATATCCCTAAAATTTGAATCTCTCCAAAATTTTCATGAAAATTATACTTAGAGATAAAGATTTAAAGAAAAAAAAAAGCTCCTTTTTTATTTTGTCTTGGTTTTGTTGGGTTGGGGTTTTTTGGGTTTTTTTGTTTGGTTGGGGGTTTTGGGGGTTTTTTTTTTTTATGGACTAAAAGATACCAAAAGCAAAAGGATACAGGATACAGCAAAAGGAACAGCGTTTTGGGAAACATTTTTTTCCCTACTGCTTGAAGACCAATATATGTGCTTGAAGAGCACATTAATGTAGAAAAGAATAGGAGCAGCTGCATCCAGTCAAGGGGTAGTTGAGAAGATTGCACTCAGTCATACTAGATAAGCAGTCATTTCTGACTCTCAACCTTTTCTTCTTTAGCACACCAGAGTAGGAATTGCATATCCCTCTTCAACAACCTTTTAAGGTGCATTGTATTTTTATTTGGGGTGGGTGGGAAAGAAGTTGCCAATTCATATAAGTTACCAGTGGTTTTCTTCAAACCTATGGGACTTTGTCCAACTGAAAAGCAATTTAAGTTACGCATACACATTCATAGGTAAAATGTAAAATATATTATCTCAAAGCATCCATTGTTCTTGTGGGGCTTAGTCTGTAACTTTTGTCATTATACAATTCTGCTGTGTTGTGCAAATGCTAGTCTTTAACTCTATGAGCCTCTTTCATTATTGCTATCAATCTGGGTAGCAACCAAACACTTCATAGCTGGTTAGGTGTAGGTTTGCATCAGAGAAACCTACACTGTCAGTTTGCACACATGAACTGTAAAACTTGGATTGAATATTTCATTGTAGGCAAAGATAGCATGAGCTGTACTTGCAGGTTTAAAGGAAATACAAGGCTGAAAGCAAAACACCTTTTCTTTAGAGACCTAATCCAGAAGACCCCTGCTACACAGATTATATAGAAAGCTTTGTTGCATCTCCTGCTTGCTGGCCTACTATCTACACAAACAATTTTAAAGACATTGGTGATGAGGAGAAACTGAAGTATCTGAAATGTTAGTACAATATCCCAGAGTGTTACATAAATACCACAGTAAAATACAGAAACATAACCACTGCCAGTTTCATTTTGGTCATATTTTGCTGTATGTATCATTATATCAGAGTCAAGTATGTTCTCGTCTCTTTGGACTTTTATAAGACACATCAAAGCAACAAGCAGTGAAGTTGAAACAGAGAAGGTATGTCATAACAGCTACTTGTGCACAAAAGAAGAAAATAACTTCCAAGGACAAAAAAACAAGCATTTCAGAAACTGAAACTAAGAATTCATGGTGGTGCTTTTTTTGTTGGTGGTCTTTTGGGCTTGATTTTTTTTTTTAGGTTAAGTAAACATGCAAGAAACCAAAAAATGTCACCTATGAACAAAATTCTAGACAGCACTTATTAAAAACTAAGTAGTTTTCATTTGCAGCAACTAAACTTGCCTACATATTTCCCATTTTAAATGGAAGAAATATTATAGTAAAAACACCTACTGAAGCCATGCAGGCACTCATATTTTCAACTACACATGACACTCACGTCAAATTATATGATAATTCCATATGATTCACATTACATACAGTGATAATTCTCAAGATAAAATAAACAAGACTATTTTATGTGAAGATGTCTGCATTGCTTTTGTGTATGTAATACAAGCCTCATGCTTTCCCCACACTTTGTATTCATGTTTCCAAGCCTTCAACAAAACTAAGAGCAGGAATGCACACAGCTAAGACTACATTCCTGTGTTCCCACTTCCTAAAATTTGGCCCCATTATAGCATGTAAAGACTGAAGGTGGCATTTTCGAAGTTCCCAATACCTGTTAGCTTTTAAGATCCTTTTAGGGAACCAAGTTCAGAATCATTTGTCTTACTGTAAGAAACACTGTGTAGCACTTTGGCATGACTTTTGGACATTGTTGTACCAGTGATGATACAGCTGATCAAATACAGACCTTTTGGAGGTAATATACTAATGACAACTCATTGTCAGGACAATTTAACCTTATGATAACTAGCTACTATGATAAGAAAGTGAGCTGATTCTTGCACAGCCCTTACATGATGCTTACCTTTCCAACTCGGCTGTCTAATGAGTGACATATTGCTTACATAAAATTTATCATAGTAAGAAATTACAACTTCACAGAAGCGATGAACATATTACACCAAAAAGAAATCTGCAAAATGGCTTGGGAGATATGATATCACATCACTGAAATCACCACTGAGTTTCTTCTCCTGTGTCTTTATGTGTGCTTACAACTGATCCCGTTCTGTTGCATTGTTTTCTTCAATTTACCAAACAGATTGAAAAAAGACAACTCTCCCTCTTGCAGATGGGACATACTCTCACCTCTGTCTTGTAATAACATGTGCCCAGTATGAGGGAAAAAGAAAGGAGTCTGATTTTTTTTAAGCACATCATGATTAAAACAACTTATTATTTTAGAGTGCCAGGTGGGAAATGCTTGGGAGCAGTTTCTTCTAACAGAGACTGAGCTATATCTGCTTCACCACTTTGCTTAAGGTTGATATCAAGGCTTTGGAAGACAGGTAAAGCTCAAGAAAGCAAAATATCTCCTTTAAAGAAATACTCCATCACTTCTTCTTTTGATCTTAAGTGTTAGTCAATGTTTAGGGTCTTTGAAAAGTGCTCTGAAAAACCTGAAATCTCTATTGACAAAGCTAGCTTTGAAGACCACTATGTAAACAATCTCATTTTAAAAATGAACTCTACCACTGCTTCAGAATAATTTCTAGTTTCTTTCTGTTAGTGAACACCACGAAAAAGAAACATATGATTGCATAAGGCAAACACAGGAATGTGAAATGCAGAAGGCAGGTCAGACCCAAGGCATATCTGTAAATCTTTCCATCAGGATAGAGAGTTCAGGACCCAGGGCAACGCAAGCCAGCAGTCTTTCCTTCTACCCCACCCTGCCACAACTGATGTTTGTGGCCAGCATACTCTTGCTAGGATAACAGCTGATTATTATCTACTACATGCAGAAAACACTGGACATGCTAACAAACATGCCATTTTTAAAAAAAAAATCAAAGTCTTCATGCACTTTCTTAGCCTCGAACAAAACCAATACTTTTATCCAAACAGCATCCCCGATTACCAAGTGGGCCAGATATTTTAGTTACTAAGACCCAGTTGCCAGGAAAATTAAACTGCTTAGACTGAAATTTTCCTTTCCTGTAAACATAAACTTAAGTTTTCACAAACAAATGAATTGAAGAATACACACTGCAAAATCCTGGTGGCCTTTCCTTTGGGAAGTTTAAGAACACACTTGCTTTGGATCTGGAACTGGCAATGCGTCAACAAAAATTCTGTCAGTTGTTAATATGCCTGCTTTATCTTTTTTTAATTTTTTAACTAAGCTTTTTCCCAGATCTCTCTACCTGGTAGAAAATCTTTGTGCACACATCTTACAAAAATAACTTAAATTTCAATACATAATTTCTCTAAGTTTATGCTAAGAGGGATTCTCTTGAAATTGCAGCTGAAAAGGTTAGGTTGTGCAGGATGTCTCTGCTCCGCAATTGGTAAAGTACCACAGAGAACTGCAGGAAAAAATTAATTATTTTGCTCTCATATCAGGGCTGGAACAGCATACAGTTAATGCAACTTGCTCATATATTGCATAAAGAGAAAACAAAACATCAAACAGCTTGTCAGTTTAAAGATTACTCTGTGTTTAAGAGGAGGAAGAAGTGAGATGTTTATGTAGATGAGGCAAAGAAACTACAAAGAAAAGATGCACACATATAATTAAAACCTATACCATAATGCCTACATACGACATGCCAACAGATATTACAAGACCAATGTTGATTCCAGCTTCAAACTTTTCAGTGTTACATTTTTACAATTTAATAACATTCCTTTAAAATATGCTTTTTATGCATTCGAGATGATTGTTTAATCAGAGATGGACTTTTATCAAGCAAAAACTGGAAACTTTCTTTAAACTCTGATCCCAGCTGCTTGACGTGATCCAAGCAGTTGAACATCTGAAGCTTGTACAAGCTTGCACAAGCTTATACAGAACCAGAAGTCCTCCTGCATGTTGTAGAGTTCATGTGAGCTATATGGACACGTGTTGAAGACTGAGTTTCACATTTTGGTTTGACCTTAGTGAATTTTGCAGTTTTAAGGTGACACATCTGAAGATATTTACATGTGTACTCAAAGGCTGCATGAATATAAGGGAAATTGTCCCCTGCTATGAGGAAGGTAATTACTCCCCAGTCATTTGTAACTGTTTTGCTTTACCAATAAAATCAGGAGTTTTGACTCGGTAAGAAAGAGGTTTCTTCAGAGAAAGGCAAAGCCATGTCTTTAGTAAACCAAAACAGACTCAGACACTTGTCATTCTCCCAAACTGCAGATGATTAGGAGACCAAAGACAAGAAGCATAAGCAAGGCTTAGCATTTTGTTTTTTGGTTGTTTCTTCTTTTTTTTGGTTGTTTGTTTTAAAGGCCTTCTCATATGTCAGACATGTGTATTATGCACATCCAGCAGGGGACAAAGATCAGAAATTTAAAGGAGCTGTTTGTGATTTTGGATGGGATGTGGCACACAGATGAAAGAGCAAATATTTTTCCCCCTTGGTTTAATGCTAGCACTAGATTCCTAAATTAAGCCCAGCAGGAAACAAACATCCACCACAGATTTCAAAAGATATCTCACATCTTTGTATTAAAACGTGTTATTTTAAGAGTCCCAAATACTGCATATCTGATTTTTATTAAGCTCAGAGCCAACATAGGAAGTTATTTGATTTATTTTAAAAGAATGCAGAAAACATTAGTGGACAATGGGATGTAAATTGCAGGAAGCCAAAAGAAAATTGAAGAGTAGGAGATAACGGGCCTGATGCTATCACCTTATAAGAATACTGAGGCCACAGGCTTCAAAAAATTACTTTGATAAACTTGAGAGTTTGCTCAGACTAAAGAACATAAGGTAAGTGGATTTTCCCAGGGGGTGGAAGGACAGTCTTAATTTTTCTTTTCTAAACAGGCTGAGAAGATATTTCTAATATGTGCTTCTGATTTCCTGCAACACCAAAGAACTATAACTGCATTGCCATGAAGGCCAAAATCAGACATCACCTCACACATACTGTACACATTTCGTGTGATTTTTAGGGAGAAGAACAAGAATTCTAGATTCATATGCAAATGCAGTTAAAATGTCCAACCCTGAAAATTCTTTTCTTCTAACACTCCATCTTTCTTTATACAAAATGTAGAAGTACAGGACAGGGTTTTGCTCAGCTCAGTCACAATACACCGAGCTTTTATTTTGGAGACTGCAGATTTCTTTTTCTTCTTTCCCACTGACTTTGATGATGTTTGGGGATTAAAACAAGGCGCAAGCAGTTCCCATGAGATGAAAGACATAACTGCAAAGGACACTTACTTAGAAGATTAAAAAAAAAAAAAAAGCTTCTTGGGGTTTGAGATGCTGTTATGTATTTGTTTAAAGAAACACTCCCTTCAAGGGGCTTAGACTTCAATATTTTAAATAAGTTTCTGCTTCTATCAACTCTAGTTGGAAATAAAATGTAGATTTTTTTAATTGCCAAGCTGATGAATATTATAACAATGCATTCCCAAGTAGGCTAAACATAATTACAGACAGAAAGAGTAGTTCCAAGTTCTTCTGTAAGCAGTGCCAGTTTCATTCTAATTTATGGCCAATTATAACCCTAGCCACCCTTACCCCAGTGACACCATTTTGAAAATGTTCCCCACATCCCTCTCCCACCAGTTACCTCCTGACTGGGCACAGAGGCAGTCCCTTCAATGGCAAGTCCTGAGCCTTGGCTCAAGATTCAGGCAAACTCTCAGGCCAATCAGAGCAAAGACCCAGTAGGCTCTCACATCTCTCAGAAAGGACTAATTTATCTTCTTCCCCTACCCAGTCCATTATATCATAACATTTTTAGTACTTCCACTTCCAGGCCTTTCTAATCCTCCCGTAATTAGCCAAGACAGTGAAAGATTATTGGGTGAAGAGGTGGGGCAGAGGAGATGGGGTAAAAGAAAAAGGGGGGAGGAAGAAAGTATTTTCTTTTGTGAATTGTGCTAAATACAGAACACAGAAGTGCTTTTGAGAGCAGTCAGAATTTTGCATGTGTAAATGAGTTTTCTCACACTCTTGGGTCAGCCAAGCAAGAGGAGAAAGGAGACCTTTGGTTTCTGTTCCTGATAACACTTCTGCACGAAATGCAAGCCAAGTTGATTTATGTTTCCATTCATGCAGGCCTAAAATAAATACACAGTAGCTTACATGCATCTTTCACATTGCTGTTAAGATTAATTCATTATTTATAACTTTCTTTGAGATCCCTGGGTATAAAATGCAAGTGGTTTCTAACTCAGGCCCTGATTTGCATCAAAAGATAAACGTGTATGCACTACTTCAGGTACTTAAATTCGCTACCTTCTGTCTCTGAGTATCAGATCCCACCATAAGATGTGTCCAACACCTCCAAGGTTTTGGCTATGAGCCTGATGAAGTACTGGATTCGCTATGAACTCAGATTAAAAATTATGCATGGCCCTAAGAAAATGCTGCACAGACATGAGTAAATATCAGTTAATGTCCAAAACTCAGCTCCTGTAGGAGGTCAGTGAAAGTACACTTGGAACTCCCTAAGATACATCAGCTTTCACATTTGGACCATCTTAGCAAAAGGTTAGTTCATCATTTGCAAGTTTACTATTTGATGCAGAATAAAAACATGGAAAAGGTGTGTTTAATGTTCCTTACCAGCTTTGGAACCCATGAAAGTCTCCTCTTTTTATTACATTTCTTAGCTATCTAATGTACTTAAGATCAACATTTGTCCACAATCCTAAAATGCAGATTTATCCTTTTATATTGGATCCTGCATTTGCTTTCAATCATTCAGGTATTCTGCAGAGCTTTTGATCCAAATTTGCCTTCATTCTGATGTACCAGCATTTTGCCAAATTGTTCCAGAAGTGTCAGATACAAAATTGCTTTTTAAACAGTATTGTTTTTGTTTTAAATACAGGTGCCCCATAACTGCTATTTGTCATACTTAGCAGTGGTATCGCATCACCATGGGCTGTGGCTAACTCATGGACGTGCTTGTGCTCAGTGGTTTTGCATTTAAATTGTGAAGCCAAAGAGGGGAAGAGTATGGGGACAGGAGACACGAAATAAGAAATATTCTCTGCTTGTCTGTTTTGTGAGGTCACAACAGTGATTCTTGATTCATGCATTTCACACAAATACAAAACATTCTTAAAACACGTCTACACTGAGTAGACGGTTGTTTTAAATTATCAGGCAGCGTACTTCTCTAAACAGAAAGGATACCTTAAACAGGAAAAATATATTTACAAAGTTCATTGCAAATTCCAGTAAATTCTTAAGGGACAATAGTCTCAAGAAAAAGGTATAAAACTCAGTCTGCACCCAAATGGACATGACCCAAAGACATTATGGCATGGCTAGACTTCAGTAGTTCTGAAAAACTAGACCCTAACATACTTTCTCCCAGCTACAGAGTTCTCCCTAAATGTCTTAATACTGGTCATGATCTCATGAACAGCCTTATGGAAGCGCCCAGTGTTATCATAATGACAATGGATGCCAGTGACCACTCAACTCACATTTTGGAGTCATTAACCACTGTAATCATAGAATCATAGAGTAGTTAGGGTTGGAAAGGACCTTGAGATCATCTAGTTCCAACCCTCCTGCCATGGAATGCCTAACCATGTCTTGTTAAACATGTGCATTTAAAATCTAAAACAATATTTTCACTGATAAAAACCAGGAAGCTCTCAGACACACTTTGGCTGAGTCAAACCAACAACTCAGTACCCTGATATTTTTTAAAATAAATTTAATCTTTAGGAACCAATAAACAAACTGAAGACTATTTGCTTCAAGAGGAAAAGATGAAGCCCTCAATTTTAAACTATAAATCACCATTATGTAAAATCTACTTCAAAAAGTTAAAAGGTTTAGAAAATGGCAAATGTAAATCACAATTGTTTTCATGGAAATTGTGGTTTATATTTAATGCTGCACTGTCAATAGCTTTACTGTCACTAGAAGCAATGAAATGCAAGTAGTTTGGTATAATTACCTCAGTGCATTCAGTATTTTAAGTTGATCAAATTACATGAATCGATTTTTAAAGATTCAGCTAGGGAAGTGGGGAGTGGATGCCTGAGAAAAAAACATCAGTTCCATCTGCAGAATAATATTGATTAGATGTTATGGATGGCTTATGCTCTAGGACAATAAAAAATTACAGGTGACTTTGGTTACTAAAGGAGCTATCAGTCAGCCTGAATTATTGACATATTTTTGTGTAGTGTAACTTCAACTATCTCCCTCAGTTGTCTTTTTCACCCTCAAAATGTAAATATTCAGAGATATCATCCAAAGATAACATCACAAGGTTGAACACAGGAGCAAGCTATTCCAATACCTGCGATTTCACTGAAACCAAACTTATCCTGCAGCTGATATGCAGGGCAAAGTTTAAATCTCTTCTTCCATTAGCTTCTCTTAAGATCATTTCATATCAAAAGATAAAATCCAAACTAAAAAAGTATATCCAGAGACTGTTTTGCAGTGATCAGAGAAGGTGTTACACCCTTCATTTGATGCTTAAGCACCAACGACCAAAACCATTCACTGAATGGCAGGGAACTGTGGAAAACAGAATTAGAAGAGAGATTAGAATCCCAAATACTATCGCATCATTTTAAAGGGCGACCGATAGACTTGAAATCAGGCAATTTAGTAAGCCTAACAGACTACTACTTTGTTGCAAAATATGCATCATACCTAATACTGAAGATCAGCAGGAAAAAGAAAAAAAATCAAAGAAAAAAGAAACCTTTATATTTTCCTTTCCAACCATTCAATAACATACAATCCCTTAGGATATGATCACATTCTTTCCACAGGATCCCATTCCCTTTCAATACTTTGAATGGACAGTGAAAATTGAACGAGTGATAATTGTTTGGCCTTATTCTTACTATTCAGTGTGAAGTTCCATGTCTTGTTTACTGTGTACTATTCAGAGCCTGATTTGAACAATGCATTATTCATTTGCTTGTAGGTTTTCCTACAGTGCTCATCACAACAACATCTGAATGCATTACAAACATGAAGTGATTCATTTTCACATCATCTTTGTGTGATGAAGTGAATGATATCATTGTATACACATTACAGATGGGGGGGCATGACATGGGGATATTAAAGCATCTGTTAATTCCAAGTACACAAACAGAGGCTTGCAGTGCAAAGTTTCTCCAAAATACTTACATCTGTCACATCATTTGGGTCAGCTTCAGTAGCACACAGGTCTCAGAGCAAGCCTCCAGAAAATTAGTATAATGGCCTCAAGTTGTGCCAGGGGAGGCTTAGGCTGGATATTAGGGAAAAATTCTTCCCACAAGAGGTTTTTTAGCACTGGAAAAGGCTGCCCCAGGAGGTGTTTGAGTCGCCATCCTTGAAGGTTTTTAAAAGGTGCGTAGATGTGGCACTTCAGGGAGTGGTTTAATGATGGACTTGGTAGCATTAAGTTAACAGCTGGACTCAATCTTAAAGGTCTTTTCCAACCTAAATGATTCTATGTTTTGCTGTCTCCACCACTAGTACACCATTAAGACTTCTTGGTTTATGTCTCTCATCTTCCTTGGCTAAGTGAACTGGTACGGTGAAAGGAAGAAGAAATAACATCACATGTTCAGTCCACGCCTTAATCTAAGTGGGAAAGATCCCAGAAGCTCAGAAGGGGCAGAACAGAAAGCGACAGTAGATGGCTGAAGGGGAACAAGTTCCAGGGACCCTCCTCACTGCAAAACTGGGTGTGCATGCAGTCAGAGATCAAAAAAGGTTTGGGACTGTGCACATTTAAAGCAATATGATCCACCTTTAAACATTATGTTTGATGTAATTTACTCAAATACATCTGACCTCATCTAAAAGTAATTGAAAACTTTACATGCTGGTTGTGAGTATTTATACAGTTTCTATTGTAACAGCTTCTTCCACAGTTTGAGCCTGCCTCCAGTATCTAAACCTGAAAAAGTCATACATG
>JBCJKH010046872.1:0-14151 GCA_039877255.1 Loriculus beryllinus | reverse complement strand
AAGGCCAGGTTGGACACAGGGGCTTGGAGCAAGCTGCTCCAGTGGAAGGGGTCCCTGCCTGTTGGCAGGGGTTGGAATGGAGGAGCTTTAAGGTTCCTTCAACACAAACCATTCCATGGCTCTATGATTCCTGCTACCAGACCCAAGATGCACAGAGAATGAAACACACCAATAAATCCAATGCATTTCCAAAGCTAGAAACACTCTGCAGATGCCAATATGTAGAGGAATTTGTCACAAACAACCCTTCAACTAGGCCAGCAGACACGGAGGGTGGTGTTTGATGGCATCTTTTTGCTGAGGCTGAATTCCTCCTGCTCTGCACCACAGACCTGAACACTGATTGCAACAGCCCTGCTCCGACCAGCATGCAAGAGCTGCCACCCAGGCAGGACACATAAGGAAGAGTTTCAGCCATTCCTCTTCCTTGGAAGTCTTTGCTAAAAGGTACCTTACTGGAAGCAAAATGCTGTAATAGAGTTTTTAGGCTCCAGAATAGAAAGAAGGGACCACAACTACGCTACATAAGGGAAACTTACTACACGTGATGGGAGCTCTCTCTTCCATGATATGCAATCAGTTAAGAACAATTTGAATGTGGAGACAGTCACTTAATGATTTTAATGGGATGGGGCTGCAGGAAGATTTCTTGCAGGGAGAAGCTTCAAGTCCAGAAGCTATCCCATGGCACAATGGGACCAGGCACGGTGTGTGGACTTCAGACGACGCAAGAAGCAAGACCATGGGTGAGCTGAGAGCAGGATGGAGATGGAGGGGTACAAAAGGGCTGTCACAGTTTGCATGGCACTGAAGACTCGCAGTCTGTGAGCTTGGCAGCTTTGAGGAGCCCCGTTTGTAAAATTGAAAGAAATGAAAAGAATTAAATAAGTGAGATGGCAGCCAACAGAATGCTCACCCAGCACTTTCCCACCTCGGGCAGGAGCTCTGATTAATGCTCATTAGCTTATCTCCACATTAGATCCTGATGATTCATCACTTACTACCCCAGGAATTATGACGCACTGGGGAGAGATATATTTGTAGATTCCATGGGTGTATGCCATGTCTGGAACACTTAAATGATTTTGGCATGAAAAAGGACCAACCACAAGCCCAGCTAATCAAACCAGCATTTCTCAACCTACACCTTCCAGTAGTTCTAAAGAAGATTCAGAGCAAAGACAAGACGATGGCACTGAAGACAAATTTATCTGCTCATCAGTGGTGTAGGATCTGTGCAGAACAAAGGGCTGTACGGGGCAGCCTGCCAGGAGCCTGTGGCTGCTCCTCCTTTGCATATAAATTTAAAAAGAATTTTAATAAGTGTTAAATGCACATGATTATTTCTTATTTATAGCTGAAAGTAGGTGTATGCTTTAGAAAACAGAGAAAAAAAAGTACCTTTGGAAGTCTGAATGGAAATCAATGGAAAAACCTGTGACTGCTGCTTTCAACCAACTTCTGGATAAGCGGCTTTATCCTCCCCACAGGCACAGTGGGGACAGGTTTGAATCCCAGCCTCCTCCCTTCATATGTGCTGCATCAAACGGGAAGGGATGTGCTCACAGCTGTGTGCAGCTCCCAGGGAGCTGTGCAGATGGCCAATTCCCCTGTGCTCCCGGGGACTGTCACTCAGCACAGGTTTGGAAGTTGGAGCAGCATATCCTCACACAGCTTCGATGGGGTGGCCTTCAACATGGGAGCATCCAGTCTGGGGTGGACTTTAGGCTCAAGCTGCTTTGCATTTAGTTGCAAGCAAGCAGGCAAACAGCCTGGAGTTTCTCTTCTCATGGTTTCTGAAGTGTTGATGATATGAATACCAAACCCTCTTTTTATGTGTAAACAGGAGTAGCTGTTTACCCCTTCCAACTGAAATATCTTACCCTATCTTATTCTATTCCATTCCAGTCTATATTATATTCCATTCTATATTCCATTCTGTTCTATTCTACTCTACTCCTATTGCCCATTTGCCACCAAGCTGCCAGGAAGGGAAGCTCATCCCTTGCACTCATGGTGCCACCAGGCCCTGTCCCCTGCCTGTGTTTGTTGTGAGCAGGAGAAGCACAATGAAAAGCTGATTTTCTCAGGGGGGTGTGTGTGTGTGTGTGTGTGTGTGTGAAGATCCAGCTCTCTTTCAGAAGCAATGTGCAGTCATGAAACAGAGGAGATCAAAGACTTGTATGTGAACTTTGGAGCTAATATTGGATATGGCAGCTTCTCAGCCAAAGCATCTTCACCTCGCCTGGATTGAGAAGAATTTCCCCAGGAACGGATCCATGTGCAGGGCAGAGCTGCAGGCCTCAGAGCACCTTACTGACAGGAGGTTACTTAAGGAGACTGTTCCAGCCCTACTCTTCCTTGAAGCCTGTTTTTTCCAAGGAAGACTGCTGTCAGACCGTGACAGTACCCATATTTATTTTATCCATGTGACAGCAGGCAGGGAAATCTGGGACACGGCACTCCCAACCCACTTGCTTGGGAAGGCAGCACTGGTTACTTCCTATTTTTTCCTAGCCCATGGCTCCTGTGAACCATGAGCCTAAACTAAACCCTAACCTGAATGTGGAGAACAGTATTAACTCCAACACATGGGACTCTTAGCGTAGATCCTACCAAGGGAAGCACTCTAGCAGCTCCACCTGGATCCCATTTTAAGGCAGGCTGAGGACAGCTTGTACATTGATGGCTTGGGTGAGAACTCTGGTTAGGGTTAATACCTGACAAGGGGAAAGTGATGGTGTTGAGGTTGGAGTAGGCGTTAGGATTCCAATCCAGGCCAGGATGAACAGATGAAGTCAGGTCATGAGAAGGTTCAGTGGAGCTGGGTGAGCAAAGGAAACAGTACACAGAGCTCTTTGAGAGCTGCTTCTTCTTCTGGGACTGGTGACGGCTGCAGGAGTTTGGGAAGGTGCAGAATTACAGTTCTAGCAGAAGAAACTGATGGGTTAGGATAATAAAGGGATTTGGGGGAGACAGCACCAAAACTGAAAGCTCTTGTTGGGTGAAGCTGTGACTCCTTTGAAATCTGGGTTCACCAGAATTCCCTGCAGCACTGAAAGGGCTGAGGTTGAGTTCAGGATTAGCATTCAAATCCAGCAAATTTGCTGCCACATCGAGAGCCATCGTATCTGGGAACTGGGAGATGTTGCTTGACCTGGGCTGATGTTGAGTGCAGGATTAGGGCTTAAAGCAGGAGAAATCACAGACTGTACTACAGAGGAGGTCACTAAAGCAACCTGAGAAGTGCTGAGTGCCCCCAGGCCACTTCCAACCACGGCCAGCGAGACACTAATGACCAAGGCTCAAGGAAATCAGTAAAGGTCAGAGGGAAACTACGAAGTAAATGGTGTATCATGGGAATTCAGAAGCAGTTACAATCCCTTATGGCTTTTCACAGGCAAATCTTAATCCTAAAATTATCCCCTACTATCCAGTGTCTCCTAGCAGCCCTAACCTCCATGCAGGCCCATGCTCTGTCTTGCTCACAAGCTGTAGCTTGTGCTCATTGAGTTCATCTATCAGCCCAAATGTGCACCCTACCACATGCCTTATTCCTAACTCAAAACCAGATTTTGGCTTTTTTTTTTTTTGCTAAATTGTGCATTCAAACCCTCACAGAACTGTTGCCATGTGAAAAATCATGTCTTGGTCCTCCCAAGCATAGCTGATGTTCTGTATTCAGCTCACTGTGCATCTTTGTGCCAATGAAGAACAGAAGCAGTCAATGAGAATGAGAAACTACCCATGGAATCTGTTTACTCCAGGGCAAGTCGACTGACCCATGGAACCCACCCATGTTGTGTTACAGACTGAGAACCTTCAACCCTGCAGGTGGAATCAAAAGTAAAAGCAATTCTGAATGTGGATGGCAATTCTCTCACCCACCCCATCAACACATGATGATAAACACATCCAAATGTCTGTTGCATAGTGCCTGTACTGGCACATGTCTTTTTTTCCCAGTCCCAAAGTGGAAACTTTCTATTAGATTTGGTCAACCATACTGCTCCCCTGACTTTCTGAGTAACTGACAAATAATACTATCACTGAGACTCATATCCTGCCCTTCCTTTCATGGCACAAGTCCCTCGAACACAGGCAGCAGCGGTAACTGTGCTGCTAAGGGACAAGACACAGAAGGACTCCTGACCTTCCTTGTATTTTGGGGCTTTACTCCCTGGATCGTGGTCCTCTGTATGTTTGGAAGGATATCAGAGGCAGCCTAGATGAGTCCTGGGCACAAGGAACGCTTCCCAGCTCTCCCATCTCCTGCAGAAGGGCCATTCCCTTCCTCTTCCAAGCTGGGAAGATACTGTCATCCATGCAAGATGTTGACACGTACAGGTCTTGTATGAACAAAAGCAAGGAATATTTTTATGCCATATTTCTGGGAAAGCACTTACAAATTAAAGACTTATACCAAGACTTGAACTTGCCTACAAAGATTCACAGAGGCCCAATGTCCGGCCAGGTTTGTACAGAACATGGCTAAAGACACAAGTCCATGAGTGTTGACTCACTCCCACCGCTGCAGTGAACTCCTGCCCTGCAAAACCTTCCTTCTGCAGCTGGGTGGGATCAGAGCTCTGCTCACCCACTGCTCCAAGCTGGCCACAGGCTGCTGCTCATTACCAACCTCCCCACTCTGCAACAGCAATGGTAGGAGGAAATCACCCTCCAGCATCAGGTGTATGCGTGTGTTTATCTGTATTTGTCTGTGCACACCCCAAGGAAGTCAGTTTTAGTTTCATCTCTCAAAAGTCTTCTCTGCTCGAGCTACGGGGTCCCCTCTGCTTCAGTCTGTGAGTAGCAAAGTTCAGGTGAAAAACACCGTGTCTCTGTTTTCCATGGTAAACCACAGAGGGTTGAAACTCACACCACTCTATTTGCAAACAAGCAACTCCTGCATGCACAGAGCCCTGTTTCATTGGAAACCCTCACCCCAACGGGCCTTACGTTCAGAAAAAGAAAGTTAAAACTCTCGACCACAAGCAGCAAACCTCACGCTGGCCCCACTGTATCCTGTGCACCATTAGCCAAATAGGAGCCTGGGGTTTGATTTCCATGCTGTGTTGTCTTTCTGGTCTGGCTAGGCTTGGTCTAGACTGTATTCTGAACAGAAGGAGAGAGAAGCTACTCCTTCACCTCCCTCCCCCTGTGCAGCCCTGTGATTCGGGATGAGCGCAGGAGCAGGAATATTCACCCTCCAGGACCACGCGTTAATTTGTTCTGCTCTGTTCCTAAATTCCACCTCTCTGCTTCAATTATTGCTCTTGTTTTCCACCCAACCCACAGCATGGGATTTTGCAGGCTGGGTATTTCAGGCTCTAGGGCCCAGATCCTAATTCCCCATCTCTGCTCCTGCTTTCCCATGCTATGGGAACCTTTTCGCTGAAGAAGGGAAAGCAAAACCAGGGCTATAAAACCACATTTTACCACCCAGACACTTCATTATATTGCTCCCTTTTTAGCAGGTGCTTGAAGCAGAAACCTTGGGCTGAGGGAGAAGAAGATTAATCCATGTGTGAACGACCAGATACTCTCATTAGCACTAGGCTTTTCTTCAGAAAGTTGCACCACTGAGTCTGGCTTGCCTACATTCTTTGGAGGCAATGTAAGCCTCATTTAGAAGAGAGTTCGTGGCCATCCAACGTCATTTGCTTCCTCCCTTCCACAGGTAGAAGTGGAAGGCAGAAGATGCACACATCAGACTTTATCACTGCTGTGCACTCTGTGGCATGGTAGAGGCTTAGTTCACCTTGACAGAAGCGAACTTAAAAATGGGCTAAAAAGGAGCTGGATTCCTCATCCCAGCTTCTGGAGCATCAGCAGTGCAGCAGCTCCAGGCAGTGATGCCCGGGTTCAGCGACAGGATGAGTTTGGGATACACCCGGCCCTCACCACGGCTCCCAGTTCCTCCCAGCGCGCTCCCTGTGAGTAATGAGCATTATCCCTGCCGACTCAGGCATTACTCATGAGCAAATCCATGCGTGCTGGCTTGGAAATGGAACATGAAATGAGATTTTTATATAAATATCTATCTAAACGTGTTGCTGAGGCTATGGGATTGAAAAGGAAAGTCCTGTGCAAGGCCATAGTAGTACACATTCGACGGGAGGGCGCAGGAGTTATTCCTGGCTTTTCCAAGGAGCGGCCCACTGCTCGCTGATGGATCGTTTCCAGGCATTCCCACTCCTACCTGTGATTACAGCAGCTTAAGCTTCTCCCCTCCCTCTCTCCGGGCATGTTTCGGATCTCCATGGCTGGTGGTGGGCCCAGTGCTTGAGGAGAACACCTTGCTGTGCTCCCTCCATCCGACAGCAGAGCTGATTCCCTCTCCTTGCCAGCTGATTTATCCATCCTCTTTGCAAGGGAAAATCCACATCTCTGAACCTGTTGCTTTATGGAGCAGGAGAGCAGAGATCAAGAGGCAGCAGCTCTCAGCATGCTCTGCTCATCATTTAAGCAGTTAAAAAGATAAATCAGAGTAGCAACATTTTGCTCCTTTTCTGCTCCAGCACTCATGGAACATGGGATGTCTTCATCAAAAGCACCACCAGGCAGAACAATGCAGCCCTGTGAATCACCCTAAATAACACATTATGATGTCCTACAACCGAAGTGACAACCCCAGCAGCCATTTCTGCTGTGTATGGAAGTCAGGACATGCCACACATTGACCACACAGACTGAAATTTGATATAAAGCACTCCTTTTCATAAAGCTGATGAAGAATATGCCAAGACATAACACAAGGCAACGGGTGGTGCTGAGGAAACAGAAGAACCCCAGCATGGTACCCCAGGATGCTGCTGTCCTTGGGACCGACCTCATGTGCTCCCTGGGAGTTTGGTACCTGGGACACACTGGTGTCACTGGATTAATTCCCTGTTCTTGTGAGCATCACTGTGCTGCTGCATCTCCTCCCTTCATATATGATCTACCTGCTCTCACTGCACCAGGAATGGGAAATGGAGAGGACAGAGTGGTCCAGGAATGCACCTGGGTAGCGGGAGCTCAGCACCAGGCAGTACAGGGATGCAGGAGAAGGATGTGCTGGTGACACAGTCTTCTGCCCCAGGAAGATGCAAATAAACACCCCCACTGCCACCCTGACCTGTATCTTCCCCCAAGGTGAAAATTCCTCCAGGGACTGGGGAAATCCCACAGCATCACTAGATTTTCTGGGAAGGCTGCAGGACAAAAGAGGCACCTGCCTCCATTCGAGTCTCTATAACCTTAGAGGCCTTTCTCCGCCAGCGGAACATCAATGAAATAATGCCGAGTGGTTTGTGGGATTGGGATAATTTCATGTAGAGGTATTTTGGAAAAGCAGGATCACCACCACCTGGCAACAGTGCAAGTCAAAGGTACATCTGAAATGCTCTTCAGCTGAAGAAGAAGTGCTCTTAACTAAGTGAAGAGGTTAGAAGGAGATACACGTACAGCTGCTTTCCAAAAGAAAGTAGTTAACTCTTCTTTCCCAATTCAAGTGGATGAGCATCAGTAAACGGCTGCAAAAAATGCCCATATTGGGTTCCATGGCTGTTAGCTTGTGATCTCATGATGCAATCCCAAGACTGAAATTAAATGGCTGGTTTTTCAGTGTTAGTCATACAACCTTCCTCTGGGATCTGAATGTCAAGCTGGGTCAAGCTCTCTCCTTCCTCCGCATGGTCACCAATTCCAAGGAATATATAGGTCAAATTCTACGCAGACACTCCTGTAAAGCCATTATTCCAAATTATATGTCAATTACGTATGTTGAATTTAGCAACTCTTCCTTTTAAATGCAAGCTTGCTTGAGGACTTCAAAACTCTTGGTATCTGCAGTAAAATACTCTGCCTTGCAGTTGTTGTCCTGAATCCAGACAGGAGCAGCAGTGAATGAAAGCTGTCTTCAAGGAGCTGTGTGGTGCCCTTTGAAATCTGTTTCTGATCATCACAAGAACCCAGAAATCTCAGCACCAAATGGCTCCTAACACTAAGGGGGAGGCAGAGAACTGAATGGACAGGGAAAATAACGATGTTTGGAGCCTGAAAGAAGAGATCTTGATCTGCCTCTTTAGCAAGAACCTTTACCTTCAACTGTAGAGAAACTGTACAGCGACTAAAGCCACGTTCACATGGAACTCAGGTGGAGCTGGAAGGCTGGATTAGAGTCAGGATCTAAAGAAAACATTAAAGAATCATCTGCCTTGTTTTGCATGAGGCAGTGCACATGAAAAACCACCTAAAGCACAGAAATAAGCATAATTCATTTTCTTTCACCTAATCTGGTCATCTGCAAAGAGACTTAAGAGCATTACACACACAGCAAACGAAAACTGTAAGAACCCAAGCGCAGCCAAGGATTTGAACAATTAAATGAAGAAATTGAAGCAGAAGGAGATGATGATTCCAAGATGAAAGAGGATTTCTGAATGACGCCGTTTGGAGCTGTCTGTAGGCCTTCCCAGCATCACGTACTGCTTGGCTCCAACAGCAGGACATGAGATTTTACCACTTCTCTGGTTTTCCTTCATAAACTGGAGATTATAGGTCTGTGGGTTAATTCACTAGAACTAATTCTCTTGTTGAAGCACAACACTGACAAAATGACAGAAATCCAGGATTGATCAAGAAAACCCTCATTTGGATGGACTTGGAGCAACCTGGTCTAGTGGAAGGTGTCCCTGCCCACTGCAGGCGGTTGGAAGTGGATAAGCTTTAAGGTTCATCCAACACAAACAAGTCTATGATTCTAGGATATAAAATGTGGACAAACAGGGGGCAAAGGCTCCTGTTTGCAAAGCAGGAGTTCATTTAGTCCAATGATCCAAGTGCCTACACCTAGAGTACAGAAGTTGCAGGCTCCCGGTGTATTTGAAGGATGCACCATCAGCCCTGCCATCTCCCAGACCATATGAAATTTGCTTTAGGACTTTCCAATTCAGAACATGCAAGAAAAAAAGATCCCTTTTTATACTATCCAGGTCCTAAAATGTCCTAATTGAGTTTTGGGGCAGTTTTTCCCAAGCCTGTCAGAGGTGGAGGTGCTGGACATGTGAGCAAGAGGAAAAATCATGAGCTTATTTAGCGAAGAAAAGGAAGTTTGATGGGCTTTGAGGTAAAATCAGTTAAAGTAATGGTACAGCACTGAGGTAAAATAACTGAAGTTACAAACCCCACATCATCCTAATCTCTGTTTCATCAACTGCATTGAAAGAGGCTGAGGAAAAAGTGTGCATTTCGTTCTGTCCAAAATAGAACTGTTGTGCTGCCTGGGGGCTGGGGGGGACACCATTACCCAGTGATGGTGAAGCTGCCCCAGTTCAAACCTCTCTTGTAGGCAGGTTGGGCAATGTAAGCCAAAACTTGTATCCCAAACTCATCCCAGGGAGCCTGTATTCATTATTTAAGAGAATTAGAGAACTGAAGAGGGATTAAACCAATAAAATACATAGACATTAAACTGCTGCCTTCAGAAATTTATCTCAAAACCTACACTATTTTTAGAGAACAGACCCTTTGTGATGAGCTTGTACCTTCATATGGAAAGGAACGAAGAATTCTGTCTCTGAATTGTATTAGGGAATTACACTCCCTGCCACACAAATCTGCAGCTAGAAAAAGATGCCCTAAAAAGATGATCTTAGACCCTCTGGGAGTCTTGCACATGGGCACATCCTCTGTGGAAGTAACTTTCTTAGGAATCTGAGGACATGGTTCTTTTTGGGAGTAATTCATAAGCAACCAGAACAGCCAAGAAGTAGGAAGAGCTGCTGCTGGAGAGAAGGATCACACAAACCAAGGGAAAATGCAGAGCCCCCAGATAGCGGAAGCTTTGGAGCTTTCCCAACTGCTGACAGGATGCAGGCCATGCCCATGCTCATTCACACCAGCACTAGCTACCAAGGTAGGCATCCAAGGAAGGCATGTTCCACCTTCGCAGCTAAAGAAAACAGATCACCCACCAGCAAAGAGATCATTTTTTGCCACTAACACGTTTTGCAAGTGTAGGATACAGCACTCCCAGCTTCTGCCTTTACTTGTCACTTTGTGTGCAGAGCAGCAGCAAGTCCAGTTCTTTCCCGATGAGATAAAGCACTTCTGTGCAGCGCCTGTACTAAAGGCACATTGTAAATGCAGGCTTATAATTTATTTATGTACATTAGAAACTAGCTAATTTGCACTAGTGACTAGATACACTATTGGAGGTTTTCATATTTTATGAATCAGCAAGCAAGCTAATGAACAAACAATTACGGAGTGAACAAAGAAATGTACTTTGTTTGTTACTTTTAGTGAGCTCTAATAATACTTTATATTAGTGAATACATTTGGTTCAAGAGATGCAGTCTAGACAGTAACCCACACCATGCACTGAGATATTACAGAAAAGAAGTGAAACGTCTGTGCAGGGTGCGATAATGAGAAGCGAGGCAGAGCCCTTGTGTGTGAACCAAACGCGGGTGGGTGGGAGCAGCAGTCAGGGATTGTCTGTGCTGGGATGAGCAGATGACTGAAGATGAACACTGCCTTGAGAAGTCTGGGTTTCCATCCTTAAATACAGCTGTGGGTCAACAAACAGCTGCTATTTGCATAGAGAAAATCAATATATTTAGAGGAGGTAGAAATTAAAGCAATTTGGGCAGGGTGTTGCTGCGGATGCTGATGCTGTGCAGGCGGTGGGAGGGCTGTGGTGCTCAGCTCCCAAAAGAGAGGTGAAGGGAGGTGCATCCCCCTGCTTTCAGAGCAGCCTGGTCCTCTCCACCCGCGGCAGGAAGCGTGGCACATCTGCACCCCACCGTGCAGCCCGTGGTGAAGGCACCTTGCCTTCCGGTATGTGCCATGGGTGTGCAGGCTTCACACGAGATGTGCCCGGCAGCCCCGGTGATGGGGCACCCCAAACCTGCTGCCAAAACTGGGGCCATGGCTCTGTGCTGGCTCCTGCACTCAAAACACCCTTCTGGCAAAGGAGCAGCTCCACTAGCTACCAGCAGCTCCAGCTCACTGGCTCTTTTGAGGCCAGCTATAAAGCTGGTAAACACTTGGACTCGTCTGACAAAACATTCGAGCAGGAGGAAATGGGGTGTGTGCAGAAATACTCCATTACATATTGTAATGGCAGACATTAATTCAATGTTAATAACACTTTGCACTTTTCAATCACATATTCTAAAACCCTTTAGATAGGTGGGGAAGCATTTGGCTGATAATTACTGGGCAGAGCCCAAAGGTGTATTCTTCCCTTAGGCACAAGGAGATGAAGTGACTTGTCAGAGTGGCAGAGCTGGGAAGAGAATCTACATCTACCCATTTCCAGACCTACATTCCCATCTAGTTGCCAGAAAGAGGAGTTAATTTAAATATTACCGTTTGCTGACCTACTTACAACGCTACCATCAAAACTTGGAAGCTGTGATCAAGTATATTCCCCTCAATACTCGGGCTTTTTTAGGATAACACTATCTTTGAAGTACGCCTTTCAGCTGCATTAAACAGATAGATCATTATTATTTGCTCCACTTTCTTAACAAGTCCCTGTTTGCTGCAGACTTTGGATAGACACTAGCTCAGCCTCCCAACCCTGAAAAGCACCTTCCCAGTGCAGTGATTGCTCGCTGTGATTATCACCCCATGGCCATCGTCACACCTTGCCCCAGGAGCTGGCAGGACCTAAAGACACAGCGCCTGCGCAGGCAGAGCCAGAAGCTTGTGGCCATGCCTGTACCTGCCCCTGTTGGTCCTCTTCCCCTTGGTTTTCTTCCTAAACAACCTCCTCCTTCCTCAGCCAGCCCGTTTTCAATACTTAGTGGGTCACTCTGTCGCCTTTCATCATCAGCCTTCCTCCCCTTCACCAAAACCCCAAACCCTTTCCTGCTTGCAGAGAGAACTACAGCACCATCAAATATCAACAACCACAGTATGCAACGTGAAAGACAAGTTCAAAACACAGAGTCTCCAGCATTACCCACCACCCATCCTCCTGTGGTTTCTCAGGTCCCAGTGCCCTGCAGCCTGCTGAGCATCCCAGTGCTGGGCAGGGTAAAACCCTGCCGGAGGTTTAAGCTGCTGCACTAGATTGAAAAGCTGATAGTGAACCCTTCAAGTAAGGCAGAGGAAATGGTCAGTGCTGTGCCCAGTTCTGAGGGCTGACCAGTGCTTCCTAAGTAGGTCACATCATGTGGAGGGGAAATCACTGTTGTCTGACCCGCTATAGCTGAGCAGACCAAAGTGCCTCCTCGGGTACCCATCACCCCAACCACGCTCCACTCGTCCCACACACTGCCTGCAAAGCCACGGAGCCACCTACACCTACGGAAGGGTGAAATCCCAATTTTAATCCCCTGGGTGATTCCACCCTGATGGAAACTCCATCCCTCGAGCTCTGTGTTTCCCTCCCGGGTCACCAGGAGCCGTTAGACATCCTCAGCCTCGCCGTAACCTCCCACCATACAAAGTGTTTACAGCCATTTATCGAGGTGCACCAGGTGTGGATGCGGTTACCGGCTCGGAGACTGTTTACCTCATCCTCCTTTCGGCATCACATTGTCACAGACTGTATATGCAAATCAGATAACAATGGTACTTCAGTCACAGCCAGCTCAGCTCTGCACACTCCACTCACACATGCAGTGGAGGACGCGGTGCATGTACAGTCCTCGCAGCAAACCACACACGAGCTGCTGCAATCAAGTCTCTGCCTTATCTTTGCTGAAGTAAATTACACTGAATTCTTTTTTTTTTTTTACCCCTTTTCAAAGCTAATACACAAATGACAGGATGTTGTTGAAGGAAAACATGAGCTTTCATGAGATATTATTATTAGCACATGTGCACCTCTCTGCTGCTTTGATCTTACTGTAGGTTTGTGTTTATCCCTCCTGACTCTGGACCGGCTGAACTCAAACCCAATGTCTGCTCCGACAGAGATCCCAAACAATTAAAGCTGGGTTCGTTAGCCACAACATCGTGGAGCCAGGGAGATGGGATAACTGTAAGGGTGACACGGGGCTGAATACAGTCTCAATGTGTAGTTTTCCCAAAGTCTCTGGCCCGTGACGAGGTGTTTGCTGTGAACGGAAGGGTGGCAATGTGTGTACTGAACAGTGCCCTTTGATATTTCACGTGTAAGTCAGAGCATGGTCAGGTTTTGTTTGCAGCAGAGCTGTGCTTCTTCCATTGTTTTCTGAGCTGAAAAAAACACCACCAGTGTTCAGAAAGGCTGCCTGAAAAACAGTGTCAAGGATTGATGGCCATCTCAGATGGTCTGTGACCAAAATGCATTTGTATATGTTATTATATACGGGTTTATTAACACTTCTGCTGGCAGCGCAGAGTCAGTGCTGCTGCACAAGAGTAATTCCCAGGGTGTTTCTGCTTCGGTCATCAGGGGACTCATCTGCAGAGCTCCAATCAATTACAGGTCCACAACCTCCCTATAGGCAGGGCAGTTGTACAGACAATACTCAGGGCATGTTTTGGTGGTGATGCACAGGAAGAGAAACCTAACTTGGCACTTAGTCCCTGGACTAAAGGTGCAAAGCCAGCAGTGAGAAACAAGCAAGCGGCTTTTCAGTGAGCAATCTGACTCTTACAAATGAAGTCTTGGAGACTCCAGGACTTGGCAGGGCTCATTCATACATGGTGCTATAGGACCTGGGCCTTTCAGCTGTAGAACTAGCTATAAACAGTCCCTTTTACCAAGGTAAACGGAGGGAATGAGTTAAAAGAGAACAAAGTTAGCAGGAATGGGATAGGTGATTCTATCAACTGGCTTCATGCACAATTAGACAGTAATTTCAGACAGCCTGTGTTCAGAGCTCAGCCACGCTCTGACACCTCAACAGGCCGCAATAGGCAGATCTCAGGGATGAAATGCTTTACCTCAGGAGACTCACGTGTGGAGGGGGGAATCTGTCTGTCCTTCCCTGCATCTGCTGCTGCCCCAGCTCCCTTCCTTTGTCCCCATGGGACAAAAAGAAATACATTAAACATATCCCTGAAAAACAGGGGCACATGGTACTTTTAAACTCCTGCTCAGCTTATTGACCAGAGAATCACTGAGTCATGACTGGCTTGTGTTGAAGGGACTTTAAAGCTCCTCCAGCTCCAACCCCTGCCACGGGCAGGGACCCCTTCCACTGGAGCAGCTTGCTCCAA
>JBCJKH010046870.1:35156-46976 GCA_039877255.1 Loriculus beryllinus | reverse complement strand
CCGATCTGGAGACCTGAGAAAAGCCAAGCAGCAGTTGAAGGGCACAGTGGTGGCCATCACCAGCTTGGCATGACACTGACATGGTGAGCACTGTGCTGCTGGGGACGGAGCAAGGGCAGGGCACAGGGTCAGAGCCATGGGTCACATGCATGTATTTTAACATCCCTCTTTGACTCACAAGGCTCTAAACAGCTCACAGATAGTCCAAATGCTTTTTAGCTGCTCCACCAAATACCCCCAGAGCCCAGAATAGCCCCAACTCCTCCCCTGGGCCAACAGGTTCCTGTTGCAGCCTCCTGCTCAAGGAACCCTGTATTTCCAGCCTGTGGGAGGGGAGAGAGCTGGAGCAGGGCAGTGGTTTCACAGGCATGGACCCAACCTCTCCTCCTGGCTCCAGAAAAGGATCATTCCCAGTTACATAATGGGATGAGCTCCACATGGATGTAGGTTCACACACAGGGCCTCCCTTTTACTCAACAATCCCAGTTTCAGGCATACAACAACCTTCCTCTGTGACAGCCAAAGGAAACTGATGGCTCCAGTGATTCTGGCTACAGAGAAGAGGGGAGAAAGAGGATGTGGTAGGATGCTCCATGCAGGGAATAGTGGATAAAACAGGGTAGGAAGGTTCCATCATCACTGTGGTAACTGCACTCACTTGATGTAACAGCAGTGGGCATTGCAAGTCCCAAAAGAGGAGGAGGATTCACCCTCCAGTGAAGCTGGACCTTGTTCTTGGTGCTTTGGTGTCGGTTCTCCTGCTCTGGCTCAAGGCACACTTGGTGCAGAGGGGTAGCAATGCTACAGGAGGGCTGCAGGAGCAGCACACTCCTCATGCCAATAGTATATCCAGCAGCAAACCCCTTCCTAACACCCAAACTGAGGGTGTCTCAGCCACCCTCTGCACAGCTCAGGGACAGGGTGCAATAGCAAACCAGCACAGAGGCTGGATTTCAGGGTGACGCATCCAGTCCCAGGGACATGGGGTTAGTTCTAAAGGTCACACATGTACCCTGATCACAGCACTAAGGAGACACAGGACATCCCAACATCACCTCCAGCCAAGGGTTTGCCTATAGCACACATGGCTTCATCCAGAGCCATTGAAGTGGAGCAGCTACAAACACATTCCCTGCTCCACCAGCACTTGAGCTCCTTCACTTTGCATGTGCTGTGTGTGACAGTTCTCTAGTGGAAAATACCAATGCCATGTGTCAGTGCTGCAGACTCCCTGTGTGACAGGGACAGAGCATATTAGGAGGTGATGATGTGCCTATTCAAGCTCTCCATGCTTACACACAGGGATTGGATTCCAGCTCATTCCTCAAGAGACCAGAGCCCATTTGGGAGCAATGGGAGCAACACCCACTCAAGAAAGAGACTCAGGAGTGATGGCCAAGCAGCCTCAAAGCACTTTGGCAACCTCTGCTGAGAAGAGCTTAAGTTACCAGCTCAGTTCTAATGTGCTGCTCTGCACATTCTGACCCTGTTTGGAATGCCTGTGAAGGAATAAAGGGGGCACAGGGGTGGGAAAAGCACTGCTGAGACTCCCCCAGCCCAATTCCTGCTAGGAAGGCTGTCCTTGTACTCTAAAGGACCATTCCCTCAGCTAGTTGATAGTCCCCAGCCTACACAAGAACACAGAAATGCTCTTGTTTGTGTGTCTTGGCCTTGTGCCTTACCACACAGAGGCACTGGCCCCAGAACAGATTGGCAAGTCCAGCCCAGCTGGAAAGGAAGTCTTTCCTTACTACATCTGTGGGTCATTGCCCAAGGCACAGCACAACTGGCCCACCATGGATCAGAGCAGGCTGTATCAGTGACAAAGGCCCTGGGAGGCCACACTCTGAGGTGTTACTTGACATGTTACTGTTCCCTATGCCTGTTTATTCTCCTTTTGTCCAAGGAACAAGCTCAGCCCCTGAGCACTGTTAAGACCAAGAGGCCGGCTTCTCCCTGAAGCTTCCCATTCCCAGGGCTGGATCCTTCCTTTCCACTGGTCAGGACAGGAGGCTACCTACTAGAGTTACATTGCTGCTCATGGGGTAAACAGCTCCTGGTCCAAAGCTCCAAGACATTTACTCTACATCCATTGGCATCTTCTTAACAGAACCTTGTTTGAAGTGGCAGAAAGCATTTACGTGCACACAACTGCCATTGAAGATGCAGCCCCAAATGCCACCTCCCAGAGCTGTGAGGTTGGTTGCTGAGATCTTACCTTTGAATGAGGGTCCCAAAGAGCAGGTGAAAGACCTTCTGGATGTTCTCTGTGCACAGCCAGCTCCAGTGATCCATCAGCAGCAGGCGAAGCACATCTAGGGCCAGGTCAGCCAAAGCTGTCTCTGAGCCTGCCAAGAGGAAAAGGAAGGGCAGATGAAGCAAACCTGGTGCAAAACCTCATCCAAACCTCACCCTTCCCCCCAGCCTTGCACTCTGCACCACACAGCTGACCTGCCCTGGTCACTCTTTCATTTCCATGTCATTCAAACAGCCCCAACCTCCCTACCAAGGGGTGCACCACAGCAGCATATGGATGCTCCAAACTCCTTCTCAGTTAGAGATAAGGGATTGGCAAGCCCCGGTCCACACACAGGGATGGCAAGAGGCCCAAAGCAGGTGAGAAGCAAGGCCAGGAGAAAGGCCCTTTGCTGGGGGCCCTCTTTTCCCCCCCCTTCAACTCTTTTCTCTCTACGAACATGCTCTTTTCCAAGCTCAAAGCTGCGGTTGGTGTCCTCACGCTGCCATCGTGTGGCTGATCCAAGTCTCAGCAGCAAGATGGATGAACCCCATCCGGATAAACCAGATGCATCAGGTAAAACCAAACCCACACCTTCCCCTGCTCTAACCCCCCACTCTGCCTATAAAGCATCAACGAGACTGTTACCTACTGCTGCTAAAGGGAAGAAGGATTCTAGACCCCAGCACCTCTGCTTCCCTCCTCTTCCTCTCCCTGCTGGACTAACTCCAGGCCATTCCACTTGGAAAACACAGGGTTTGATTACATTTAACACCTCTTTGGGCCATGCCTAAGTTCCTCCTCATTTGTTTCACCCTTTGAGACTTTGCTGTGCAAGACCTGGAGCGGGCTGTTGAGCTCCACCAGAACCTCCAAGAGGATCAGCATGCACTGTTATTCCCACAGCATCCAAATCAGATTGCTGATGGCCAACCTCTTCCCAGAAGTGCTCCTCACACTGGTTGTAGGCAGCTGCTCTGCAGACATCCATTCCCCTTCTCCCTGCCAGAGCAGCCTGCCCTGGCTCAGCTTGGATGCATCTCAGACCTTCAGAGCTCAGCTAACATGGCCTCCCATTCCAGTCCTGCTCAACAGCAGCCCCACAACAACCATGGGGTTGTGTTCAAAGACAAGCTGGTCTTTGAATACCAGCCCCATCCTGTCACAAGCACATGTCTGCAGTCAGAGCTTGCCAAGCTTGAAGTTTTTGGGAAGTTCCAGCTGATACAGCTCAGCTATTCCAAGAAAGAGATTAGAGAACATTGTTTTGCTCATGGTCAGGATGATCTTATAATTACTCTGAGGGGCCATAACACCTTTGTGCTTCAGAGGAGGGATCTATAAGCACAAAGGAAGCATCATGCCTTGTACTGGGATTATGTACCAAATCTAGCCACACTTAAGAGCATCTCAAAAGGCCTTTTTATACTGCCTGGACATACAAAGGTTAATTTGGGACTAAGAAATCCTAATTTGGCCATTTGGCAGTTTCCAAGGGCTTGATTTCACATTGGCACTTTAAACAGCATGTCCTTAAGTAACTTAAGCACTGCCTGTACTGAGTACTCCTAAAGGGAACCTCTACAGTGCCACAACTGAGCCAAGGCCCCATTTGCTATTCCACTAGGAATAACAAAGACCAGAGCACTCATCACAGGGGATATGTAAAGCACTAACAGAGGGGCTGAGCTCACCAGAGCCTGTGTCAGGATGTTGCCCCTGTTCTGATGTGCCCATCCCATCCTTGTCATCCTGCAGGCAGCTCTCCTTTGCTTTCCTGCCTCCCTCGCCTTCAGGGCCTTTGCTGGTGAGTGCCTCCAGCAGCTTCTCTTGTTTCTGGATGAAGGACTCCATAGCAGCCATGGACAGGGTGCCAGGGACCTGAAAAACACCAATGTATGAGTGCAACAGCCAGAAGTGAGCAAGATACACATGGCCTCCACTGCCCAAACAGCCTCCCACCACCTGGTTTACACCTTGTTGTAGCCAACAGCACAACCACGGCTGCTTAGTGCCCTTCTGCAACAGCCACAACCCTCATGTACATGGGTTATCTCAAGGCAGCACCCAACCAGGGCAATGATTATGATCATGGAAGGACCTTAAGGGGGGGAATCTTGACTTACAGAGCTGCCCTCTCTGATGGAGTACACGATCCTGTCCTGTGCTTCACTCACACTCAGCACTGGAGCAATTTTACTGGATGAGAACCTCAGCCTGGACCTGAAGAGGAAAAACACAGCACAGTTTGTCTCCCCAAGCTGCAAGTGATTGAATTCCCCATCAAGCCCTGGGATCAACTCTCCTTGTCTCATGTCACATCCAGGCTAACGCATCCCATTAGACCCAAACCAGCATTTTCCCCCAGGATAACTTAAGAGCTGGCAATAAAACCACGAAACAAAAGCATTAAACCCCTTTTCCTCAGTTACACATGGGCCTGGCAAGGCTTTGTAACATCCACCCTGTGTTACACGTGAGTTTTCATGCTGTATTTCTCTTCAGTAAGGTGTGAGCATTGCAGCATCCACAGGATGGTGCTCGCAAAAGCCTCAGAGCTGAAACATCCTCAGCAGGATTGTGCAATCCAGTGATAAACACACACATGAAGGATATGAAAGGGCATTTGGGACTGTAGGATTAATTAGAAAACAGCCTGTTTATCATTCAGGAATGTCTTTGTCAGCCAAAACGCTTCAAAACTTGTACTTTCTTGGTGTGTCTTTTTGTCCAAAGCAGCTTTTTCTAGTAAAACATCTATTTACCAGAACAAAGCCATGCTCATGGAGCAACCTTCCCTCCTTGTGCAAGGGAACAATCACTGATGAGCACAAGGGGGCTTGTCCCTGCCAGCACCACCAAATACATGCTCTGTGAGCAACAGAGGTACTTAACCTTCAACTCTGCTCCTGAAGAAATACTCCAGTGTGCTGAGCATGGCACTGTGTGAAGCACAAGGGCAAGGCAAGAGTGAACCTTCAGTACCTTGTGCAGTGCTTCACCACATTCTGCAGGCTTAAGGTTAAAAAGCAGTTCTCCTTTTCACAACCTCAGAGGTCCCTCAAGCAGAAACCCACCTTCTGTGAAAGCCTCAGTGCTCCTGGAAACTCCTTTAGCCAAAGCAAGAACTCAACTACCCTTATTCAGCACATGAAAGGAATTCAGCTGGAGTACAACAGCAACACCCTACCCGTAACATGTGAAGCACCAAGTCACAACGGAGTCAGTGTATGTAGGAAGTCCCTGCTCTGCATAAAGTACAGAGAAACTGAAGGAGCTCTTACTTATTGCCCTTCTTCCCGTCTGCCTGAGGTTTTCCATCCACTTCAGACTCGCTGAGATCCTCTGTGGGGCTCTGAGGCTCTGACCTGGGGAATGCTGTCTTCAAGGTGTCCACAATGGCATTGACAACAATCTGCAAGAGCCACAAGTGCTATCAGTTATTGCCTGTATTCTTATTTCTTGAGGAAAAAACAGGAGTTTTCAGGCTTGAGCTCTATTTTCTATTAAAAACCCCAGTTTTTGTAGCTTTATGGCTTTCCAGGCAAGCTGAGCCCAACTACACAGAGCATTCAGGCCTTTCTGGCTGCTCTTGCAGCACCCCCATATAGACACTGCAGCCTAAAAGACATGTCTAGGTGCAGTTTTAAGTGGCCCAGTTCCCACTTGTCTACCTTGTCTATCCTGGAGACAACAAAAGGCTTCTTCACAAAAGCAATCCTTGCATCAGTGTTCAGGGCCAGGAACTCCTGCACCTCCTCACTGTTTGCAATCTCAGGCACTGCACACAATTGCTGCAAGGAAAGGTGGAGCTTTAGGTCTTTTTGGAGTCAACTTCCATCTACAATGTACACGAGCAAGAAAGGAAGAGATCTGATGAGCTCCACTCATTCTAGAGCTGTCCCAAGCTTTGGCTTTCTAGTTCACAAGGGCACACAACGAATATCTCACCTTCAAGAAAGACTCCAGCAGGCTTTTCCTGGCTTCCACTTTATCACTGTCCATGTTTCCAAACGGGAGATCAGGGAACAATTTCTTTGGGCCTTTGATATCTACAAAGGGAACAAACCCAACAGCAACAGGTGTATTAAAACCTTAATGCTCTCATGGCTGAGGCTATCACTACACACTGCCTGGCATGGGTGCATGGTCCAAGATGATCTAAATGCCCCTTAAATCAGGGTAGCCAAACGAGACCTTAGAGAACTCGTGTTCTGCTGGATTTTGCATCCTTTACCTTCCAAGTTGAAGGCAGCAAGAACACCAGTTTAAAACAAGGACTCAGAGCCCAAAAATTCCTCAGCAAAGCAATCTGTCAGCCAAAACCTCAGATCTATCAGAAGCAGAGGGTTAGGTAGGAACCTGCTAAGCTCAGTGAAGCTTTATATGTAAGTAGCATGAGAAAACACACTTGCCTTGGGTAACACACACACACACCCCCCCCCACGCCTTGGTTAACACACACACACACACCCCCCACTTGCCTTGGTTAAGACACACACACACACCCCACTTGCCTTGGTTAAGACACACACTTTCCTTGGTTAAAAAGCTCACATTACTCTACTTTCTTGTATACAAAGAAGATCCCAGTGCTCCCACACCAATGGGTACCACAGAGCCCAGCACGCAGAGCTGCACAGGCAGGATGGGATACCCTCAGAGCAGGGGCTGGGGTGAGGAGGAGGAGGAGGTGATACAGACACTGACTTTTGAGGAGCTTGCGGAGCTCTGGCTTCTCCTCCAGCCTGGTCTGGAGGTTGAGGAACTCACGGTAGCGGCGGTTCACGGTGTGATAAGCCACTTGCTGCAGGCTGCCCGCGCTGCTTTCGCTCTCCAGGGCTGTCTCATACTGAGGAGAAAGCAACAGAATGAGCCTTACAGAGCCCTACACAACCCTCCTGCGGTCCCTGCAAGCCCCAGACCCTGCAGAGTCAGCAATGCTTCAGATTGAGCCCTCTGGGAAGAGAAGGCTGCGTGGAGACCTCATAGCAACCTTCCAGTGTCTGAAGGGGGCCTATAGGGATGCTGGGGAGGGACTCTTCATTAGGGACTGTAGTGATAGGACAAGGGGTAATGGGTTAAAGCTTAAACAGGGGAAGTTTAGATTGGATACGAGGAAGTTCTTTCCTGTGAGGGTGGTGAGGCACTGGAATGGGTTGCCCAAGGAAGTTGTGAGTGCTCCATCCCTGGCTGTTTTCAAGGCCAAGTTGGATCTTAAGGTCCCTTCCAACCCTAACTATTCTATGATTCTGTGATTCTCTAGTCTAACATCTTCCTTCATGCAGCAAAGTCTTGCCACAGCTTGAATCCCCCCTGTTTCTCTTTTTTAAAGCTTTTCCAGGTCTACCTGGGTTGTTACTTCATACGTGGCATTACAACTGGTTTGTTCTCATGTGCGCCCCTTAACATTCAGCTGTATTGAATTTAACAGGTAATGTTTTTGCTCTGTTACCCAGACTTACAAGGTTTGTCTACACATCCTCAGAGCTGGTCCTGCTCCTTACTAATTTGAACAATTTAATGCCATCAGCAGATTTGGGCAGCTCACAGCTGACCCCTTTTTTCAGGTCATGTAGAAATCTGCTGTACTGCACTGGCCCACCAACAGCTCCTCTGGTGATTGTACTCTGCTGCAAGAACCGCACATTTTCTCCTGCCCTAGTTTCTGAATTTAAACCCACATGTGGATTTTCCCTCCTGTGGGATGGCCAAGAGAGGTATTTAGGAGGCAGCAAGCGAACATCCCCTACTCTGTGCTAAGCTTTAGGTCCCCAGCTTGTTCCGCTGGCCTCTGGTTCTCTCACTCATTACATTCAAAACCACTGAATCCCTGTAACCACATCAGTAATGTTTCTGCCCGCAGACAAGAGATACACAGGTGCATTGCCTGTTTGCCTACACCTATTCCTCATGCACCTCATGCCTGTTAAATTAAAAGGGGATCTACAAATATACCAGTGCAGTTTTAGCAAGATGCTATTCTCCTGGTTTCAGGGCAAACTAGAGCCTTGTGTGAAAGACTGCTAGAGAGACCTTTCCTGCTTAAACCTGACTGCCTGACGCCAAGCACTTCACGGGTTATCGAGATCTAAGGAAAAATAGACATTGCTTCTGGCATTTTCACTAACTATACAGTCTTTATGATGTGACCACAGCTTTTTTCCTCACAAGAATCCTCCCTCATTTACTGCACAGAATAGTTGGATTATTCAGTTATTCAATATTCTGTTTTCCTCTTTGTTTTTTCTGCATGAGGCACTATATAATTCCAGCTCTGGAGAAAGAATTAGTCTCTTCTTCCAGTGTTTTTCAAGGCTGTCATCCCTATCAGATCTGCAGGCATGTCAGAAACATTCAGGTGTCAAATGGGGAGAAATATGTGCAAACCCTACCAGAGCTTAGACATGCAGCTAACTGCTGCCACCCAAAAGAGAAGCACAACTGAAAGCCAGACCTGGTTTGCTTCTTTTACCACCTGCAGCACCAGGGAAGATATGTTGTTTTTTTTTTTTCCCAGGCTTTTCCACGTGCCTCCTGACAGCAGAGGAAGAGTATAAAATTAAAACTTGGGTTGTCATTATGGGCTTAGAAGCAAAGGCTGCTCTGGTGGACAGTGCTTTGGGTCCTCTATCCATGACCTAAAATCTGACCTCTTTTGCTTCTCAAAGCTAAAATACAGAGACACCAAAGCTTCCCCAATAAAAAGTCACAGGACACATTTACAGCATATTCACAGCAACTTCTCCCACTGCAGCATCGCAGCACTGAGGAGATGCTGGCTGGGAGGCAGTCCAGCCCCCACTCACAGCAGGGCTGGCAAAGCCACATCAGGTCAGCTGCAGCTTTGTCTAGCTCTGTCCTGAAAACCTCCAGATCCACTCTGGGTACCTTTTCCCACACAGCACCACTCTCCTTTTTTCTCAGGCCCAGCACTCCATGCTGCAGACTGTGGGCACTGCCCCTTGATACACTGCCTGGCACTACTGGGAGGCATTTTGGGTCCTTTATCTTTACAGCTATTTTTTAGGTACTTGGACACCTCAGCCGACCATTGCTAGGCTGCCTGCCCCATCTGTCAGATCAACATTTACCCTGAATTTCTTCCAGCAGCTAGGATACCTGCAGGATTCCTCATTGTTACTCTTAAAGTCCATCTCAAGTCTTTGCTCCAGCTGGGCTTTTGTCTACTTGATTTTGTCCTCAGGCACATGAGTGATGCTTTTATACTTCTTTATTCTTCTATATTCTTTATTCTCCTATTATCTGTCCCCAATTCCACCTCCAGCATGCTCCCAGTCTGTCCCAGTTGTCTTGAAATGCTGTTTTTCAAACACATTCAGCCTGAGGCAGAGAGCTGGTATGGAAAATTACAGCCCAGTCATAGCTTCTTAGAGTTCAACTAACTGAAACAAGGACCTTATAACAAGCAGGGCCAGGAAATCTTAATAATTAGTAACTCTAGCTTTCCCATCAATAATTATTTACTGTCACCTACTACAGCCAGTTCTGGCCAGAGCCATATAATCTGTTTATGCAACCCTGAAGTGTATTTGTGTCACCGAAATAAATATAGCATTGATCTTAGTAAATGAGTGCTAGTGCTTACTCTGCTTAGTGTTATTGTATTATCTTCCACTATTTCTGCAGCCCTAGTCATTTTTACTTTATTTCCATTATTTTGATATTCTTTTCTCCCAGCCATGCTTCATTTTATGCTCCCTAACCCTTACTAAGATTTCCATTTGAATTTTTATTATATCGAATATCACATGCTAGTACCCTGCTCCACTTCTCATTTGACCTCAAGCTGTTCTCTGCCTCTCAAGCTCCTTCTCCCTTTACTTGCCCTCCTCTACCTCACACACATGCTGCTCCCCTACATCTCTCACACACAATCAGTTTCTATCTTCATCTTCCTTCTCAGATACAGCTCTTCTGGCTTGCCACAAGCTCTTGCCCATAACCATGCTACTCTGCCACAATCCAGTGTCACACATCATCTTCCTTCCCACTAAGAGAGACCAGGCTCAAGTATAGCATTTCCCCCAGGGACATTCACCCCCTTGCCCTCTGCACTAACCTCACCTCCCATCCCCACGGCCAGTAGCTACCCTTACCAACACAAATTTGACAGCCCAATCCCACATGCAGACATGTCCTCAGTCCACCCTCAGAGCCACCAGCCTTTCGAGGCTCTATAAAGCTATTCCTTTCCCTTGGCTTTGATAGACAGATGGGAGATACTATAAACAGATCTGGTGATGGTCTGAGCTGGGTGTTGGGTTGCTGTTAGGTTTGTTTTCTTCTTCTCAGCAGGGACTCAATATTACTGTTCTACCTGTTACAGAAATCATCAGCCTTTCCTGTAGGACTGAGGTCTGTTTGTCATACCCACTCCTCCCACCCAGCTGCTGTAAAGCAGTGCAGACATCTGCCCCTTGCTGTTTCTGGATGCCAACAGCAATAGTGGGAGGGACATCATGCTGAGCTCCTGCAGCAGCAACAAGGAGGAACAATAAATCCAGCAAATTCAGAGAAAAAGCCCCCACACCCCATATTTTTGCATGATCTTGGGCAAGTTGCTTCGCAAGCCCTAGCAGAAACAGCTCTTTCTTGAACCTACTTAGCATCTCACCGGCCCATGAGATACCCTGAAAATATGTAGAGCACCATGAATATTGATAAGATAAACAGGATTTAGGAATGAGGAACCAAGAAAGTTGCTGGGGAATGTTTTCTATTTTCTTTGCCTGGGGGAAGCATGATCGCTATCCATTCGCTTTGGCAACATGCACCCACACAGAAGGGAAAATAGAGGGAAGCTGGCAGAGTGAGAGCTCCAGAGCAAGTCTACAAGGACATACCGCAGCGAGATTTCCCCACAGCACATGCATCTTATGAGGCAAGGTGCACAGTTCCCATGGTGGCTGACATAAAATGATACATCCAGGAGCTGTCAGGGAGCTGAGGCTACAGGATCACTGTCCTAACAGCACCATCCACTGAACTGATCAGCGAGCCCCACACACACATCCAGATCAGCCAGATGGTCTTTCCTATCGCCACGCAGCCTGCTCAGTACGAAGCAAACGGCCTTTGTGCTCCTGTCTTCTGAAGTGTCGCCTAATTTGTTTTTAACTGTTTAAAAACTAAGTGCACCCTCAACCCTTTAGCTACTCGTTTGTTTGCTTCATTCTGTTAGTAAGTAATGAATATTTCAAAAGGTCTTATGAGGCACTGTCTAACAACATGGTAGTTGCTGTGCTGCACGTTAATAATTTAACACACACACCCTGGAATAAAAATGAAGCCTGAAATAGCACACTGGTATAACTTTTATATTACACCTCTGAGTGCAGGCACACAGGAGGCTACAGCAAGGGACTTCTGAAACTGCAGCAAGATGGCTCAATGCATAAGGACCTCCCCATTCACACCTCCTTTCTCTCCCTCTCACACCTTCTGTCCTGGCGACTCTGACTAGCGGCTGCTCCCTTTTCTTCTTCCAGCTCTCTGATATGCAATACAGAAGTAGTAAACCAGTTTTTTGACAGGAACAGATTCTTTTTTTTTACTGGATA
>JBCJKH010046870.1:0-11721 GCA_039877255.1 Loriculus beryllinus | reverse complement strand
GTTGCTTTGCTTGGTTTTGCTGTGATTTGCACTGTGGCCTGGCCTGAGCCGTTCTGCTATTGGGTGTCCTAGTTCTGCCAAGGGGATGCTTGCAATAAAACCCCATGGAATGTGGGGAAAGAGGATTAGCTCCATCACGATCCCAAGCAGCGCTGCCTCGGCTCTCAGCCTTCTTCCCATTCCGCTGCTTGAGGCTTTTCTTATGCACACAAGGGCAGGAGCAAGGCAAGCAGAATCCACGTGGAAAAAGTCATGCTAGCATGGAAAAAATACCAATGGGACACCTCACAGACAGTAGAGAGCAAAGAAAAAGGGGGATAAATTATAATATGCCTGGAATACAATAGGAGCAAAATCTCCTGGCAGCAAACATTCCTGCACTTGACTGCCAAGAAAAAAGGGCCTTACAGAAGATGAGACATGAAAGGGATCCCTGCACAAAAACCTTAAAGTCAGAACACAATAGTCTATGTTTCAGGCATATGAAAAGGAAGTGCGGCAGTAATACTAAGGAGACAAGATACTCGAACAGAGCCCAGAGCTGAGCAGAAGAGGAACTCAATCAGCAGTGACACAGGAGGCTGGGGGAAGGCAGCTCTTTCAATGGATAGAAATCCTTACAAAGCAGCCATCCTGCTTATTTTGTCATTTTTCCTTGGAATTCATCCTTCCCGGCTTTCCTCAGCTTGT
Organism: Loriculus beryllinus; assembly: GCA_039877255.1. NCBI lineage: Eukaryota > Metazoa > Chordata > Aves > Psittaciformes > Psittacidae > Loriculus > Loriculus beryllinus. Next base: position 11,031 of record JBCJKH010046870.1, on the reverse strand, counting down.
GCAGGAACAAGGGAGAGTGTGAATATAGGCTAAAATAGAGAAGGCTCTGTGTGCTTGTGGCATAGATCAGCGTCGTGCCACGGTTGGCACCTATGGAACACACAGAATCAGACTGGGTTGTGCTGGAAGGCTTTGGGGTCCATGTGGGGCACACAGGGATGCCTGCAGGAGCCTTTCCAACGCAAAGGCACTGGTGTTACTTGTGCTGGGTACCGCTGATGGTGCTGCGAGGGAGGGATGCGAAGAGAGGAATCCCCAAGCTGCTTCCTCGCTGTCATCCTGGTGGCAAGGAGGGAATTCCCAGCTGGGTGTCTTGCACATCTCTCCCCTGTCAAAGCTTAGCAAGGCTTTGTGCCTTGCCTTAGAACAGGGGTTTTCTGGTGTGAATATGCTCAATGAAAGGGATTATTTCTGTCCCACTGGTGATTCGAGTGGGTGACCCAGAGCTTTGAGTCGGTGCCTTGACTCTCCTGGTCCAAATGGGTTGGAACAAGAGCTGATCTAATAGGAATTAAATAATATGGTTGAAAGACTTTAAACCTGAGCTTTTCCTGTCCTTGAAAGGTACCTGGGGGTCGAGACCAGGGTTTGATGGCTCTATAGGAGAAGCTCAGTTACCTTTTAATAGGTTGCTCTCTATCCAAGATCAGAGCCCTCGCCTTTCCCCTCTCTCATCCCTGGCATAGCCTTGCTGCCTGCAATTGAAGCACATACATTATGTTTAATGATATCTGATAACAAAAAGCCTCCTGCAACGATCCTGTTTAGATCTGGAGCCTCTAATGGATGGCTTGGAGAAATCTGATGTGCTAAAGCACCTTGGCAAGAGGCAGAAACCTCTGCCAGGCAATTGCCATGCTATGGCAGTGCTGGTCCTAAAGCTGGGACACTGATGCCACAGCTGAAGGGGCATGGATTGGGTTAGCTGTGATTTACTCTGTCAAGTAGCATTTTAGAGGGAGGCAAGGGGAGGCTTGAGGTCTGATGTGTTGATGCTCCTTGCCCTAAAGCAGGCATTAACTGCAGCCTTCAGAAATCAAATACTCACTTTAAGGTTGCCTTTTATTCCTATTTTTGGCTTGTTTTGGACGCAGTGAGAGGTCAGAAAGAAAAAGCTGGTCCCATTTATAGCTGAATTTCCCCCTGGTGCAAGAGGGGGATAAGTAAGGATCAAAGAATCCTATTCCAGGCCAGGAATTCCCGCTATCTAGAGCTAAATTCAGCTTGTCACTACCATGATGGAGTCGAATCTTACACAGCTCGTGCTGAAGATGAAGCTGCAGAGACATGAGAGACTGAAGGCAGTATGAGCATCCCATCCGCAGAGATATGTGTGAAGGTCCCCATCTGCCAGCTGGTGTTCCATAGGGAAGCAGGAAGGATGAGCGGCTAAGGGAGGACAGGACCTTGTTGATTTGCTTGGCTGTTACTTTGTGTACCTGTCCTAATGCCTTTTTCTCTTTTATGGGGCTGCCATAAAAAACACTCATTAGTGTTGATTTTCATTAATGTTGATTCACCAAAAGCTGAATCAATCTTCTGTGACCAACGACCCCGTTCCCAAGGGATGAGAAAGCTGTTGAACAAATTAGCCTTACAGATTGGAGGCAGAGCTTTGCAGATGCTGCAGCCTGGGTACCAAAGCAAGCAGCATGCGAATCGCTGTAACATACCCAGGAAGAGTAGCATTCAGCTGCCTTTTTCCCTTCTTTTTCCTTGGTTTTCCCATGTATTTTGACTGAAGGATGCTGGTGAAGCACTCAGCCCTCCTTTTGCCTCTCCTTCCCTTTTGCAAGCCCTGCTGCTGTAGGGAGATGGAGCAAATGGAGTTGTTAATGAGGATGCTCTTCCTTTGCTGCCTGGCACTGCCACCAAGTCCTGCAGTGGCCATCAAGCCCCTTGTCTCTCTGTTCTCTGGTGCCTTGTCCTTAATGATGAGGACATCATTACTCTTTGAGGGGCTGTGAGGGTATAAATGCACCCATTGAAGAGGACTTTGCAGTGAGAGGCTGTTAAAACCAGCCAGCATCCACACGTACTCTGTCTCTGCTAAACCCAGCTGCCTGTGCTGTGGGGAACGTGAGAAGGGGCAATGCTCTGAGTACATGGGAAGGGGATGAGATGCTGCTGAACACATGCAGGAGGACTCATCCAGACCCCATGTGCAGGGTCTGCAGCATCCCTCCTGGCAGCAAGTGATGCGGTTTGGTTGCAGGGAGCCGGGAGGATGCTCTGATGCCTTTGTGACACCAAACCCGTGTCACCCTGGTGCTCCTTGGGGCTTGCAGCCCCACCAACTCATTTCACAGCGGCTGCTGCCCCATATCACATTGGTAATGACTTTCCTTCTCCCTCCAGGGCTGGATTTGAATGGCTGGGCTGGAGGTGAAAGGCCTCCGTTCCCATTATGGATCCAATTTCCTGGACTTTTACCGGGTAGATAGGAATTGCTAGAGCGGAACAGCCTGATGGGCCATTGAGCCCAGTGTCTCTTCCCTGACAGCAGCTTGTGTTTGGTGTGTAATTAAAAGCCTTTGTACTATTTGACTTGTAATTTAATATCACGCTGCCATGTACATATCTCATTCAAGACCGCATAGGTCCTGATGTTTGCAGAGAGGAGCCTTATTGCTTGCTGCATCCATAGGATCAGCTCTGCATCCATGCTGTGCATGGCAGGGACCCCGTGCCTTGCTTGTGTGTTCCATGACAGGTCCAGCATGCTGGAAGAGATGCTTGGAGGGAAAATCGAGTGTTCAGTGGGGGAGCTGCTCTGTGATTTATTGGGTTCTGCTGCAAACGCTGAGATTAAGGAAAGTGCCTTAAATGGTCCTTAAAAGCTGGCTTTGGGAGAGGAGATGAGCCCGTGTGATTACACTCTGCCTGCCTCAGCATGGGCTTGCTCCAGCCCCTCTGGGCTGACACTGCTGCTTGACTTGGAGCTGATAAGGGGAGTGTACAGCCCCATCCATCCCCTTGACCCAGGGGGCTTGGGATGCTCTGCAGTGCAGTGATAACCATGTGGGAGATGGCAATGGGCTGCTCTTGTGTTGGCTGATCTCTGTCCTGGTCATGCATAGCAATGCTGCTCCATGTGTGTGTGCTCTGCATGATGCTTTGGTTTTTAGTGTGAGGTGTCCCTGCCTATGGCAGGGGGGGGTTGGACCTAGATGATCTTAAGGTCCTTTCCAACCCTAACTATTCTATGATTCTATGCTTTCCATATAACTTATTGCTTTCTGATGACAAGCTGGTAGCCATCCCCGTCATAGGAGATGCATGTCCAGAAACACAAGAGCAGGACACAGGATGGAGAAACCGCTTGAGATCAAACAAGGACTGGATGCAAAATCCTCTGGAATAAAGCCTTGCATCTCTCAAATCACTGCTCATGACTGGAAACAGGGGGAGCTTAAGAACCTCAGCTTTAGTGGGGCTGAGATGATGCTGAAGGCCTTGCATAAAGATAAAGCTCAGCTCAGTGAGGTTTTGCATCAGCACCAGGTCATGAGAGGCCCTTCTGCATAGGGGGAATCTACCCAAAGCTTGTTCCTTTGCCCACCTGAGTGCTAGTCCCTTTGACTGACAAAACCCACAAGGAAACAAACCTGGGCTGATCAATGGAGAAATCATCTCCCAAATTGCACGCATAAATCATTCCCGATCGGCGTGTGCTCCCATTCCTTAATGAAGAAACCCAACTAAAGCAGTTTTCTTTATTAAAATGCAATTGTTTTATCTATTACTACTCCAGGCAGGTGGTGTGAGGAGGGGGAGGGTGACTGACTGCCTACCATGTGTTTTCTGTGCTGGGATGTGATAAGGGAACCGCCAGCTTTGGGATGCGTGCTGCATGTCTGTATACATACATGTGTATGCCCTGTGGCTTGTGTGTGTTGCTGCTGTTAGAGCTGGGATTGGCCAGCCAGGCTGTTGATTCTTTGCTCTATCCTTGGGCTTTTCTCATCATCAAACAGTGATTTCCTCTCTGTAAAGTGCTTTCACATCTGGAAGGGCTCTGATCTGCATCTGGGCATCCAGACTGCTGCCCTATACCGAGGTAGAAGCAATTTCCTATCCTTCTAACCCAAAGCATTCCATGAGTCTCTCTCAACAACAGGAGAAGGATCAAGGCTGCTTTGTGGCCTGATTGACACCCTTCCTGGCCAGGAAGAGAGTTGCTCCTTGTCGTTTGCCTCTTGCTGTATGGGATAACTGCCTTTGAGAGCCATGGGGGTGCTTTAAGTGTCTGCTTAGGGAGCCCCATCTTCTCCTTGATTTCTAAATAGTCCAAAGGAACAAGCAGCAGAGCAACAATAAAACCAGGGGGGTGAATGAACTGGTGCTTGGAAGCTCAGCAGAAGGAGGCCAAGTGAAAGTCAGGCCAAGTGCAGGGATGTGCTTGGAGAAGGTCAGGTTTTTAAATCTAAACTGGAGCTAAGTGAAATATGGGCTAAGTAACTGGATTCCAAAGCTCATAAAATGCTGATAGTGCTGAGCATTGGCTGGAATATGTCACCTCATCTTCTAGACGTGGAGCTGGTGCTTTCCTTCAGCTTCCTTCCCTTGGGAAATGCTCATTGGGTCCCTCTCCAGCATCCTTGTGAACCTGTTCAGACACTGGGAGCTGCTCTGATGTCTTAGCTGGATCCTTGTGTCCTCATGTGAGACCATCCTTGTACTTCACGTCTTGCATTTAAGCATGGGCTTAGCACAAGGATGGGTCTTGTTCCTTTGACTAGATCTGTGTTAGATTAACAGATCTGAGTGTTGAGGCTGATGAAGATCATCTCATCTAGATGATCTTCAGGTCATTTCCTGAAGCATTCCATGTTTCTATGCAACCCTTAGCATTCCATGTTTCTATGCTGCTCCTTTTCTACCTTGGCAGAGTCCATCAGCTCCCAGGGAAGGGCAGATTGGTACCCAGGGGATCCGGACACCAAAGCAGCATTGGATGCACCAGCTTCAAACCACAGAGACTGCAAAGCTTAGGGCTGGGGCTTAAAGAGCTGCTTCTGCAGCACAGCAAACAGTACCTACCACAAAGAGGTGTTGGGAAGACAAGTCAGTTAATGCTCACGCAAGGCTTTGAAACAGGGAGGCTTTTGAAGTTGGGATGTGGTTCTTTGCTGTTCTTCTTTGTTCCCTTCAGCGCACCGCAAGCAGTGTGGCTCAGTGGTGTGCTGCTATCAAGGCTTGATGGCCTCTTGCTCCCCAGGAGGATTACATTCCCCCTGGATGGCTTCACTTCAAGGCAGAGCACGCAATTGGTATTCTCTGGATGGCATTTGCTCGGGTGTGCATAGCGCGTTTTTATTCAAATAATGGTATTGATCGTGGGGAAAGTAATGGAGAAAATAAATAAAAACAAATCAACCCCGAAGATTCACACTCAACTTTCAAGGTCTGCTTCGGAAAGTCAAGGGACTGTGTCTTGTATAGGAGCAGTGGCTGCTGATGCAGCCGCTACCCCTCTATCCGTGTGTAGCTGCGAGATGCTTATGGCACCAGGAGGGGTATAAATTGAATGGGGCAGGAACTTGCTTGTCAATACTCATCACACCCACAGGTTATTCACCCTAATTATGAAAATATCCTGGCAAATGCACCCCTAGCAAATGGGGTATCACAGTAGCACAGCCCATGGGAGAGGAGATGAGTTGCTGCGTCTCCTTGCCAGGCTACTTGGCTTGGTATGGCCAGGCTTTTAGCTTGGAATAGCTTTGAAAGATTCAGATTGTGTTCTTGTCCATCTCCTATCATTTATTGGCTTGAAAACTGGCATTAAGAGCCCTGCGTTTGCATTTGGTGCCAGGGATGTCATTGGGAGCTTGGAGGATCAGAAGCATCGCACCCATCTCGTACTGCTTGGAGATGATGACCTCAACACAGAGCAAAGCCACAGCTTCAAAACTCTTTCCTCCTTAGAGCAGTCACTTCAGTGATGTTTCTTGCTCCTTTGAGAGTTGAGTGGTGGGGAGAGGTTTGGGTTTTGTTAGGAATATATCCCGTTAGAAATCCTTGAGGGCTTCGTGTTGATGTGAAGGCAAAAGGCACCGTCTGAAGTAGTTGCAAGGTACCATTTTCAACCCTTTGTGGGCTTGGTAGTTTGTTATGATGTGGTTTCCAGCTCTCCTGTCATGGGGAAGGTGTTTAAAGGTGAGTTGCTGCAGCAATACTCTTTGCACCCAAAGGACAGGATTTCCTTTCTGGTTCATAGCAGCATTTCTAGGTGGAAAAAGCAACCAAAGAATCAAAAGCAGAGTCTCCAATTGAAAGCATCAGCTGGAATTAGGGATGCTCTTTCCCAGCTTGGTGCAGAGATGGGGACAGCACAGCCAATGGGGAGCAAATGATCCCAAATTCACTCCAACCTGTTCCTCATCCACAGGGAACTCTTGCTTCCTGCATCAGATGAGGGCTTTGTGTGGCTGTTAGACGCGGGTTTCATGCGTGGCTCCTGTGAGGGTTTGGGAGTGATGGAGTGTGCTGGGGGAGCTGGATGGTGCCAGTTGACAAGATAATGAACTGAATAAAACACTGGGGAAAGGGAAATCCATGATAAATCCACCTCTCACAGCCGTGGAGGAGACAGATAAAAACTCCCTTTTTCCTCCTGACAGCGGGATTTGTCTCTCCTTGTTCATTGCAGGAGATGCGGTGAGGATGCTGTTCCCATCACAGCCTTTGTGCATGGTTGGGGGGGCAAAATCAGACTGGTTTGGGTTGAAGGGACCTTAAAGCTTCTCCAGTTCCAACCCTTGCCATGGGCAGGGATACCTTCCACTGGATCAGGTTGCTCCAAGCCCCATCCAACCTGGCCTTGAACACTGCCAGGGATGGGGCAGCAGTGCCATGTCCCTTTGCCTTTGTCACCCTTCTATGCTACTAAATGGCTGTTGAGGCTTTGTATTCAACCACTGATGGTGAATTTTGAGCCCATTGGGCTCTTATGCCCTCCTTTGGGATGATGTGGGCCCTTCCCCTTCTCCCCTTGCTGAAGCCACCATCCAGCTAGATACCACTAAGTACAAATCCCAGCTCCCCAGTCCGAACCCTGCTGCTTCTTACATTGCTCTGTTCATGCTGATGTGATGTAGTCTTACATATAGCCTGAAATCAGTGAAACGCACACACTGGGATCAATTGGGATCACTGGAGTGTCTGGAGTGGGCCAGCTTGGGTGCTGCATGGGCTGTGCTGGCAGTGCATTAGCAGAGAAGCAGGGCATGTGCATCGGGAAAGCAATTTAACATGGGCCACAGACCGGAATAACAAGGGTGGTGGTGAGGCAGGGTTGAGGGTGTCACTGGAGCCAAGCAGCCCCCATTGTAGTGCCATTAAGGGTGTCCTGCAAAGCACGAAGAAGCCATGCTGGGGTCAGGCTGGCTCCTGGCTTTGCCCAGCAGCTTGGAAGAGGTCAGCCTCTGGCTTTCAGTGCGTTCCCAACTCTTTCTTTCCGTGTCTGATGAATAAATCATGCAGTTTGCCCAAGACTCCCTCCGTCCTCACCCAAACACAAACATCCCCCATCAGTGCCACTTTGCAAGTGGCAAAGCTGCTCCCTCTGACAATCAATTACCCTCCGGAGATGAAATTATTGTTTAATGGCTTTTGGAACAGGCTCCTGCTCTGACATTCATCACAATCAATAATGCATCAGCGGGGACAAAAGAAATTACCTGCCTCCTGCTAAGTGAAAGAGTCCATTTGTATTCTTCACGGCCCCTTCACGCCCACTGAGCCGGCAACCGCAGGTGGATTGTGCCGGTGGCACCGGGAGCAAGTTTGCTCCAACTTCATCTTCCTGGCTCTCAGCAGTAGGGATGGGTGTGAGAAGCAGGGTGGAGGTGATGGAGGATGCTCACGGATGCAGGGGAGGGGATAGTTTGGGAACCTTGTAGGTGATGCTGCCCCTCTGCTCTGCTGAGATCTCACTTGCAGTGCTGTGAGCAGTGCCGGGGTCATCAGCATCAGGTGGACATGGAGCTGTTGGAGCAGCTCCTGTATGGAGCCAGGTTGAGAACATTGGGGCTGTTCAGGCTGGAGAAGAGAAGCTGATGGAGACCTCAGAGCAGCTTCCAGTGTCTGAAGGGGGCTACGAGGATGCTGGAGAGGGGCTCTGCATCAGGGACTGTAGTGATAGGACAAGGGGAGATGGGTTCAAACTGAAACAGGGGCAGTTTAGGTTGAAGGTAAGCTCTTTACAGTGAGGGTGGTGAGATGCTGACACAGGATGCCCAGAGAAGTGGTGAATGCTCCATCCAGTGCTCAAGGCCAGCTTGGACACAGTCTTGGGTGACATGGTTTGGTGTGAGGCCTCCCTGCCCATGGCAGGGGGTGGGAACTGGATGATCTTAAGGCCCTTTCCAACTCTAACCATTCTATGGTTACTGAGGACATTATGTACGGAGCTAATGCACTGGTGTGGGGTGAGAGGAGGGATGCCAGGGATGTGGAGGCAAGGGTAGCTAGGATCATGGTGAGGAAGCTGAGGCTATCTCCAAGCAGTAGCATTAAGTCTGGCTCGGGCTGCCTTGAAGCATCCTCTTATGCGGGGATCCCTGCTCTGTGTCTGTAGCTCAGTTCTTCTCTCCAACAAGGCAGGAAGCAGCTTTTGGTCTTTGCTTAAAGCTAAGAGGGCAAAGCGTCCTCTGAGATCTAGCTCTGATGTCTCTAACTCATCTCCTGAGACGTGGGATGATATCAGTGTGTCCCTGCAAAGGGATCGGCGTGATCGATGCATCTGCAATGTGAGCAGCTCGTCTCTTAATGTGTCTGCATCATGCTGTGTCTGCAGCCGGGCTTCCAGGTTATTCCAGGCACTCCGACGTGTGTTGCTGCAGCATTAGGGAGCTGTGCTGCATCCCGCGGTCCCCCCACATCCAATTGTTACAACAGGCTTGGGTGTCTGCAGGGCAAGGTTTGGGGGTTCTGCTTTTAAATCTACAGCTAAAAAGCTCAACCTCTTCTCCTTTGCCCCAAGTGGAACTGTTGGAGCTGGGAGCAAGGTGGTGATGGATCAGGTAGGACCAAGAGAGTCCTCAGCATGGTGCTGAGGGTCCCTGTCCATGCTGTTGGAATCTGGAAGGAGGGGAAAGCCCCACATTCGTAGTTCTTCCTTCTACTGCTTGATGAAAGAGCATCTTTGATAGGGAGCTTGTATCCACAAAGAGTTGGAGAATGTGGCAGCCTCCAGGGCTTCCCAGGACGTGAGCTTGTTCCCACTGGGAGATGCTCTATGGCCAAATGCACTTCTCCATTCCCACGGTGTGGTGTTGGCTGTTGTGGGGCTCCTTTTCTTGTATCAGGGCTGAAGAGCATCCTGTGCAGCATCAGTGCTGAGTAACACCATGCAAGGGGAGGATTGCACAGCAGAAAGAAGCCCTTCTGTGGTTATTTTAGGGCCCTAAACTGGCTCTGTGTTTAAAGGTGGGCTGAGCAAAGGGGTTCACCTCCTTGTCTGGCTCTGAAATGCATCCTTTAGAGCGGAGCCTCATGGTTTGGCCTTGCTGGAGCCCATCCTTTGCTGTGTGAGTGAGGAGGAAGCCTGGAGAAGAGGAAAGGAAGCAAGCGGCATTCCCACTGGCACGGTGTTTAGCTGTAATCTAACATGACTTTCCCCTCTGGTGGCAAAGGGGGGGCACATGATGTTAACATTCATTATCATGTCATATTCGATTGACTGCCAGGAAGCATTATGCTCCCTCCTTAAATGTGCTGAACGCTGACAAACCCCATTCCGCAGCTCCGCAGAGCTTTGTGCCTCCCGATGCTCTCGTGGTGATGGAGAGGTGGAAGGCCATGGATACACGTGTAATGAGTGTCATTCCCGGGTGGAAGGCTCCCCCCTTGGCACTGCTCACGTTGTAGCTGCATGGATAGAGCCTTTGCCAGTATAAATTAACAATGATACTAATATGATAAGCAGGATGCAGGGAGAGAGATAACACTGGGGTGTGCATGAGTGTGCTACCAGGCTAGTGTGGAGCAAAGCAGGAAGGTGATGGCACGGATTCCTGAGGCTCAATGCTTGAGGATGGGAAATGCTGCCTGTGATCTTGGAGGAGACCTTGTGTTTCTGTGCCCCACAAGGAAAACGGGCATTTGGAAAGGGAGAAAAAACCCTGTTTGCTCCCTGTGCAATAGGTGTTGGGCAGGAACACTCCTTTTTCCCACTACCAGGGTCAAATTTAAATCAGGCAAAGGGGAGCAAATCCTTGCATTTCACTGCACAAATGTGTATTTAATGTGGATCCACACAGGGACTGCGTGCAAGTACCCAGTGACCCCTTCTGCACCTTGCCTGCCTGATGCTTCTCCCATTGGTGCAGCTTTATTCTTGATTATTTGAGGGTTTGGAACTAGATGATCTTAAAGTCCTTTCCAGTCATAACTATTCTATGAATACTTGGAGAGCTGAAGCAGAAACCCAACAGCTGGGTTTTAATGAGGGTTATACAGAGAATGGCATTTGGAACCGTTCAGCAATCCAAGCAGGCTTGAAGCATCTCCCATCAGTGGTCCCTTCAACCCGTAGCACCTACACGCTTGGCGCTGGTCTCCATACAGCATGTATCCAGACAGCCTAAACCCCTCATAATCCCTTCTGGATTTATCCCCAGTGCAGCCCTATCTACCCACACAGCATTCCCCTGTCTGCTCCCAGGCTGAGCTTCCTACAGCTTCCCAAACTTTGCCCAATATCCCTATTGATCCAGTGGGTGATGAAGCTGTTTGAATCAGCGCTGCCATATTGGTAGTATCCAAGTGTCATTTTTCTCCCAGGATCTTAAAAGGATTTAGAGCTGTCAGCTATATCCTGCATATTTGCTCCTAATAATCAATATGGATTTTCTGGTCGGGCCGTCCATCTCGATGCCATGCCTTATTTGTTGTGAGATTAGAATCTCGATGAGCTTATCAAGCAAAGCACATCTTTCCCTCATGCTTCTGCACGTGTATGCATACAGAGAGCCCCTGGGAAGATAATTATGTTGCTTCTGCTGCAAAATATAGTGAGTTATG
>JBCJKH010046869.1:0-19963 GCA_039877255.1 Loriculus beryllinus | reverse complement strand
TAAACTTCATGAGGTTGGCATCAGCCCACCTCACAAGCGTGTCAAGGTCCCTCTGGATGGCATTCCTTCCCTCCAACATATCCACCAAACCACACAGCTTGGTGTCATCGACAAAGAATATTATTGTTTTAACTCCAGAGTTTTGCTATTTGACAGTTTGCATACAGGATACACAGTATCCATGAGGAATGTTGCATGCAACTGTTAAGCTTAGGATTTGTCTTATTTCAAACATGGTATGTGTGTGTCTGCCTCTGCAAGTATTTACGTACTTGCAAAACCTTTTGAAAAAAAAAACAAAACAAAACCTCCTGTTGAAAGTCTGAGCAAGAGGAACTGGTTTGGTAGGTATGTACACAACGCTTGAGTTTGTGTACCTTTTCATGTGTTTGGGTCTTTCTACTGCTAGCAAAACAGCTTTTCTCTGTCCCTTTTTTTACTTTGTTCACCTGACTATTACTTTTTTTTCCCCTCCTTTGTTATTACAAGCCGTTGGATGCAAGTAAAGACTCGCCCCTGGTGACACTGTGTTATGGACTGTGTGTTCTGGGGCGGAGAGCGTTGGGAACAGCCTCACATCACATGTCAAGGTAATAAGATGTTGTTGTAAGCTTTTCTTCCTCAAAATCCCTCTGGCTTCCTAGGTTAGGTATTAAGTACCTCTTCAGAAAAGAAAAAGATGTTAAGTATCATCTTCTTTAAACTGGACGGATATGCAACTTGCCTGTGTTGCAGCAGCCAGTGAAATGGAACCAAAGTATAGCAAATCGAGGAGAACTTGAATTTGAATATTTACTTTTTGTGAACAAGATAGGAATTCTAGTGTGGGTAAGAACCAGTTATATAACTGATGGAAACTAGCTGAGTTCTAAAAGTAAGCTCCATATCCTTCAAATATGTGCCCTGTATGGAAACAGGGTGAAGAAGAGGACAGCTTCTTTAAATGAAAAGCTCCCGTCTTGCTGCAAGTTAGATCAAACCATTGTGTGTAAGTTTCATGGTTCAGCTGGCTCTGTGGCAAGCAGCTGCGTTTCCTACGAATCATCCTCAGCTCAACTCTGTCATCATATGGCAATCTCTTCCTTGCAGATTAACAGCCTCAGCTTAATTTAGAAAGCCTTGTAAAATGTAGCTGTACATTTCAAGAAATCACGAGGTGATAGTTTAAAAAGAAAATAGAGAAGCATAAATGGATGTGGAAGCCTTTGGTCAGCTGGGTGCTGACTGTGATACCTATTGCTTTGCTTTCAGGGAAATTGTTGACTAATTCTTTTAAGTATCAGCCAATTGCCCCTGAAGGTCTTGCAGATATTCAGCGACAAGAGTTATCATAGCATATTTGATCTCTCCTTTCTAAGTTAGCATAGTAAAAGGAGCAATGATGCCTTTGAGTAAGACAGTTGTAATGATTTTTATATTATACTAAAGCATGTACAACTGAAGCTACATTGTCTCCTTAACTGATCCCCGTTCCCTTTATAAATATTCATAATAAAGTCAGGCTTTCCTCACATCCTCTTTACTTTAGTCTTTGTAAAGAGACTATTGCATGCATGGTTTATTTGTTACTTGCTCAGTGCATGTAAACATCTGTTGTCCAAGCTTTGCTTATATGCACATCCTTAATCTTACGTTCTGTTCTCCCTGCCTTATCCTGTAAATTATACTTACGGAGAAGAATGTGAATTTTTGTGCAGCTCGGTATTCTTTTCTCTTGTCAGTGATGAACTTGTGGATATGTTTGTATTTCTATTAATATTTGTGCTGTTTGCTTCTTTTCCTTCCCCCCACCCTCACCAGTAATCTGGAGTCCTTCTTGTATGGCCTGCATGCCCTATTTAAGGGTGATTTTCGTATATCTTCAATTAGAGATGAATGGATCTTTGCTGACATGGAACTGCTGAGGAAAGTAGTGGTTCCTGGAATACGGATGTCACTTAAGCTACATCAGGTGAGAGATTACACAGGAGGATGTGTGCGGTTCTTTTTATTTCTGTGCAGTCATTATTTTAAAAATAAGGTGGGAGAGAGCGGAAAGAGGAAGAGAACAGAAGGGCATATGATAGTGATGGACAACTGAAAATGAGGGAATATCATGTCTTGTCCTTTGTTTTGTTATAGCTCATGTGGAAGGTGATATTGAGGAAAAGGGAATGCAGTTTATGCTCAAAGCTTGAAAATTACGTTAGAAGTTCAGAGAATATGTCAAGCCCTGTTTCATATTCGTCTAGAGATTATTCCCTTACGAACAGCATTTCTGATATTTTGCTGCACTCTTCCCCTCCCCATGTAGATGTAATTGGTTTAAAAGGTTATTGTGCTATTTGAAGCTGCACAGCTTTCTCCTCCAATGGGAGTTGGTTTTCTTGTTCTCTTTTCTTTGAGGTGTTTTAATAACAGACACTTTGGAGTTACTCACTGATGCTATTAGTAAGGTTTAGGTGAGAATGAGAAGGTTGATTTTTCAGTAAGGTGAAATTGGGTTTGATTTTTATAGTGAAGTGAGGGTAAAGATGAGAAATCACAAATTCTGTCCAGGCGATCTATAAACTAACCTCAGCAAGTATGAGAAACCATGTACTTGAAAGATAGGCACTCTGTGACGGGACAAAAGTATTGACATTCTAGAAGAACAGATTGCTTGAAAGTCGAAGTAAATAGGTAAATCATAGTTGCACTTAATAAAGCTTCTTTTTTTGCCTTCATTGCAGAGTCTAGAAGTGTCTCCCCCACCCCCAGAACTAGCATTGGTTAAATCAACTTCATGTAACAAGCTTGCCAAAGTTAGCAGAGTGTTTATGTTAGGAGTACATGTAGAAAAGTAGAATAATTGCAAAATCATTGTTGAAAACAGCTAGAGTACCACTTCAACAATTCTGAAGTGTTCTCAGTATATTTATGTTACTGTGCAGAATGGGCTTGAATTAAGTCAAAATGAAAAGTGAGGAAATTATGATTATCTGAACATTATTGTATTAATCTATAAAGGGTGATTTTTATCCACTTGCAACACAATTGTATATCCAAGAGTCAGCCAGTGTTGGAAACTTAGCTATTAACCACCCTTTGCTTTTTGTGTTAACTCTCTTTAACCAAGTAGTAATGTGACCTAATACTGAATTGAACTTGCAGATTTTGTTTCCATTTGACTGGCGGTAATGTAAATCGTGTGATAGTGTCTGATGCTGAAATAATCTGTCATCAAGTATTAATGTGAACTTTGAATAGAAAAAGCAGATAAAACTTCTTTTCTTTCAGTTGTTCTTTTCATGTAATAAAGGCTTGGTAGTCAGTGCTTTGCTGAAGTGTGTTATACTTGGAAACTTGTGAAGAAGGAAAGAAGCTAAAATGCTTCTGCAGGCAGTAGATAGAAATCTAGTGTAAAATTCAACTAGGAATTTACTTGAAACAGTAATAGGCAGATCCTACCTTTTTTTTTTTTTTTGAGTTAAAAGAAGCAAACACAAGCAAAAAGAATGAATCTGCTTGGAGAAAAGCTCATCTTTAACCATGTCCTTTAGTAGGTATCTGATAAATTTTTGTCTAACTTCACTGAGCTTCCTAAGAGGTTGAGGTGTGAAATGTTAGAATTTTTTTTATGTAGTTACGTCTGAAATATTAATCAAATCTTACTGTATGTGCATTCTTGGAAACAGGATCACTTCACTTCTCCAGATGAATATGATGATCCTTCTGTCCTCTATGAAGCCATAACAACCCATGAAGAAAATCTAGTTATAGCACATGAAGGTGACCCTGCTTGGAGGAGTGCAGTTCTTTCCAATTCTCCCTCCCTCCTTGCTCTGCGTCATGTGATGGACGATGGCACCAATGAATACAAAATCATCATGCTGAATAAGCGGTATCTCAGTTTCAGGGTCATCAAGGTAAGTCTTGTGCATGCTTCACAATGTGATGGTATGTTGTGTATTTTTAATAACTGTACCAAACCTCTACTTCAACTCAAAACACTGCTTTTTTGCTACCAATCTGTCATAGCTAAGACTGCTTCTTCTCACAGTGGAAGTATCTAATCAGAAAATCAGTTTCTGACTTAAACTATCTATTTCTCATCCCATTCTTAGATTTGCTTTATTCTTGCTGTTGCAGCCTGTCTGAAAGTTCAGCTTGAGTATAAATGCTTGCAGTTCTGCACTGCAGTATTCCATAAATTCATGGAGACCTAGGTATAGCAAAGCAGTCATCATACACACTCATTGTTTCGCTTTCTGACACAGCCTTTCTACTTGGCTTTTGCAGGTGAATAAGGAGTGTGTACGTGGCCTGTGGGCAGGACAACAGCAGGAACTTGTCTTCCTGCGTAATCGTAATCCAGAAAGAGGAAGTATCCAAAATGCGAAACAAGCTCTGAGAAACATGATCAACTCCTCCTGTGACCAGCCAATTGGATATCCAATCTATGTCTCACCTTTGACTACTTCCTATTCAGATAGTCATGAGCAGCTGAAGGAGATTCTTGGGGGAGCTATCAGCTTAGGAAACATCAGAAACTTCATAGTGTCTACATGGCACAGGTGAGCTGAGGAAATGAGTTCTCATTTACTATGTGTTCGTGCTCTCATATTCCAGTAACTACTGCTATTAACTATGCCTAACACAGTTTAATTTTGTAATATTCAGTCACATAAAAATAAATAAGCCTTGATTTTTATTTTGAGCACATTTGTAGCATGTGGCAACTGCTTTGGTTCTGGATTAACTTCAAGGCAGCGGAGTAGTGCACCACAAATTGCGTAAGTGACAGCTTGGAGAAAAAAACAGGACAGAAAGTGCAGATGCTGCAGCTCCAATTCTAATGTCAGGTCCGATAACAAAAGACAATACAACCTCTATTTTTTTCAATACCATCACTTTTGCAGTTTACAATACCATTTTTACAGTATCAGACCTGTTTGGTAGGGTTCCTGTCTGGCAGATATTTAGCATGCAAATGCAGTATAATGCTGTTAGCCTGCCCTCATCAATAGTAACACAAGTGTTAGCTGCTTAGAATTTCATGTTTGCTTATAAATATCCAGTGTGTCAGAGCCAGAACAAGTAACTGGAGTGATAATATAATCTTCCCGTCTACATGCCCCCGTGGTAACCCAGTACAAACTCTTCCTGTGTTGTATCATACAGGCCATGAGAACTTGTACTGCAGGTCTGGCCACTTATGACTGTGGCTCCAAAAGCAGCAGTGGCAGCAGTGTGTGGCATTCAGAAATGTGTGCTGGTTCTTGCCAGTCCTGTAGCTGTTCTGATGGTCATATTTACACTTGGAGGTGTATAGCACATCAAACAGAAGGTGCTGCTTCACCCCAGAATATGCCACACTTGCTACTCCCTGTGGTGTTTGTCTTCTTTTGCTATCTGCTTGTCTGACACATGGGTAGAATAACAGGTGAAAGTATGACACAGAACAGTGCATGGATCCAAGCTGTGTATCCTTTGGGATTCCGAATCTTGGGGCAAATACAGTCACAAAGAAGTGCTCAGTTGTTTGAGTGCAACAGTAAGAAAATAGGAATAAAAAGTATGAATTGAAGAAAGGAGGAATGTGCTGTGGTTTTTTTGTGTCCATCTGAAGTTCATTAATGCAAATGGTGCAGTGAAAATCCTGTATGATTATATCCACTAGAAAACATTGTCTGAATTGCTGTCTGAATGTTCAGAATTCACAGGAGAGTTTGTGATTCAAATAGTGGCAAACCATTACAAAATAACCAAGGGTGTTCTACCAGCAGTTTATATTTAGAATTTTATCTCTATTGTATTTCAGAAGTGGCTTGATTTTTCAAAAACTACTTTATATGAGCATTTTTGGCTTACCATAAATTACTGTTACTTGAATAGTTGTCATAAGAAAATTGCAAGCTCTTAGAAAGCAGCATTTATTGTGAAGCATGTTCTGAGACTAAGTCAAGTTTTATGTGATTTTGGAGAATGTTGTGGATTATTCTGGGTAAAGCCTTTTGCCTGTCATTGTAAGGCATTTCTTAGAATCGTAGTGGTTAGGAGGCCTGATTTAATATATCAGTTGCATTATGTTTTCAGACTGAGGAAAGGCTGTGGAGCTGGCTGCAATAGTGGTGGAAATATTGAGGATTCAGATGCTGGAGGTGGAGCTTCTTGCACAAGTAACAATGCAACTATCAATGAGTCTCAGAGCAGCATGTCACAAGGAGGAGGGAATGCAACTACAGGGCAGGGACCTGGAGCAGTACAGCACCCTCCTGTTGCAGCTCATCCGACAACTCTTCCTGCAGCTCATCCACCAACTCATCCCTCCACTTTGGGTAAAGTTACTTTGTTTTATTTTAATGATTTTATACAAGTACAATATTATAGGCAGAGCTGGCCTTTCAGGTCTTTGGAACAGGCCTAAGTTGCAATATAAAGCAAGCAGAAGTGATTTGATGTAGTGTTAATACCTGCTGGATTCATTTCAAACTACAGTACTGCTTTCTGCAATGTAAGGATTGGAGCAGTACGGGTATAGCTGTGCTGGCAAAATAGATTAAATAACTTTTATAACGTTTCTACAGATAAAATTTTTTTTTGCTTCAGTCATATTGTCTGTAAATGCTGAACTTTGTATTTTTGAGTGTTGTTATAGTTCTTACTTATACAGTAGAATGTATTTTCTGTTTCCATAGTATTTTAGCTGAATGCTATCCAAGAGTCTGTAGTGATCTGTAGCTAGGGAGGTGATAAGCAGTAAAGCTGAGAAAAGGCTTTCCAAACTCTACCTTTGCTCAGAAAGTGTATGAAAGTGTATCTAGCTGAACGAACTTTTTTGTATGCGAATAATTAGTTTGTCAACTGTGGAAAGGTATCCACAAGCACTTGGTATTGGAAGAACAATAGCACCAATTCTCATAAGCAGCAACTCCTGTTTTTCAAGTGTATTAAATGTTTCTGAACTTGTTAGAGCAAAAGCTGTGTTTAAACAAATTTTCTGACTCAATCTTTGAATATCTAGTCAAGCGTACTAAGAAATAATGTTTACAGTGTTTTGAAACATAGACATTTACCTGCCTTAATGCCTTAAGTATGGGAAACAAACAGTTGGTGCAGGAAGAGTAAGACTGAAGTATTTTTCAGGCTACTTGTCTTAACGGGACTGGGAATTGAACAGAACATGAAATTCCAAAATAAGATGAGTGGAATATATTCAAATGCTCTGCTGTATGAAATGCAACAGAGCTATTCTGCAGTACAGCTGTTTCAAATGTTGTTGATTAGACCCAGAAGTTTTGTCTGTAAGTACTAAGGTGTTTGTCAGCAATCTTATGTGTGTTGGAGGCTTTATCAAACTCTCCTGATTCTGTATCTTTTACTTTTAGGCACCAGTCACAGCTCTCACTCTGTGCAGTCGAGCCTTGTCAGACATTCCCCTGCTCGTGCTTCAGTAGCTAGCCATTCATCTTATTGCTACGGCAGTCGTCATTCATCTCTTCGCACATCCACAACGGGCTTTGTGCCTTGTCGGCGCTCTTCCACCAGTCAGATATCCCTTCGTAACCTTCCATCATCCATCCAGTCCCGCCTGTCTATGGTGAACCAAATGGAACCTACTGGCCAGACTGGGGTCAGCACGCAGCATGGACTGCCCTCTTCTAGCAGCTCCAGCCAAAGCATCCCAGCCTGTAAACAGCATGCCCTTGTGGGCTTTCTAGGGACAGAAGGAGGGAGTAATGCAACTGAAACTCAGTCAGGTGGCAATGCAAGCCCTGCAAATCAAATGCAAGCCAAAAAGGATGACGTTATTTACAGAATCCAGGTGAATAGTCAAGAAGAACAAGTTAACCTGTGCTTCCATGCGCTTTTGTTAGTGTTACCTTGGATGTTGTTGAAATCACTACTTTCTAAATACACAGCCTGGAATGCCTCAGTATACAACTATTGTGCAGTTACATTTGGAGAAGTAACGTGAGGAAAAGGATATCTGGACAACCAACCTTCTTGCATGCTTAGACATCCCTGTTTACTTGTGTGTTTTGCTGTAGTGCAGCTGTGAGAATGTCCACTGAGCTCAGTTCCACTTCATACTTAGTTTGCCTTTATTCATTACATGTAAAACTGAACAGATTCATTTGCAAAGTAAAAAGCAGGTAGCTTTTTCATTTAAACCAATTAGATTTTCCACAGAAGTGTAAAAAGTTTTCACTTTTATAAATATTTATTCATTTTTATGTGTATTTATTCTTTGCTTATTGCCTCGAGTCTGGGCTTACTGAGCAGCAAGCAATACACCATTGACTAAGTTAATCCATGGCAGCCTTACTCATTTTGTGAATATCTAGGAATTTGTATTGCTCTTCTAGCTTTCTATTAGCCCCATGTGTATGCCTTTGGCAGTATTAGTGAGAAACATCAAGAAGTGGATTTAACAGGGTAAATTATAACAAACATGATTTCATTGCTAATATCACATCATTGTAGAGTAATCCTTATTAAACTGCATCATAGTGTTAATGAATTAATTATGCAGGTCTGTTCTTAGTAGCTTTTGTTTGCAGGCAGGAGCCCTTTTATCAAACTGCCTAATTCCTCTGTGAGAGGAGGGTACAGGCAAAGTTGTCATGTGCCCTTGGGTAGTGGACACTGTGGTTCTCTCTGTCCTTAAATATCCTTAAATAGGCAGAAGTTTTCAGGAGTTTTTTTGTGCTGCCCCTGTGGAAAGGCCAGTTTACTTAAAAACACAGGGTGGATCTCAACTAACAGTGCTGGTAGATAAGTAGATCTTCAGCCCAACAGCAAATTCTCGAAGACAGTGTTTCTTAATGTGTTCTGTAAGAAGTGATGAGGCATTTTAACAGTTCATCACTTAACTCTTCCCTGCTACTTGGACCATGTGCTGCCTATGCTTATGTTGTGGTTTCTTCTTAGACCCTGCCATGAGCCAGTGTAACCTGACAGAAGGGGTGGGAAGGGGAACCAGAGCTGCTGCTTCAGGCAGCAGTGACCTGATATATTGTCAGCTCTGTGTGTGAAACTACAGCCTAATTTCCAAATGCAGTGCTGCCCAAGCTTTTTCCTAGCCTGGAGCTTGAGTTTCCACTATTGAAATTGGTCACAAATCAATTTCTGTGGGTTAAAGTCAGTTCTCTGGAAGTATGCAGAAACTACAGTATATCTATTTCTCTTAAATTTTGGCTGAACTAACAGTCAAAACTCAATTCCTACTTATAGTTAATGGATCCCAGTCAAGTACTGGAAGGGATCAACGTGTCAAAAAGGAAAGAGCTGCAGTGGCCAGATGAGGTGATACGGCTAAAAGCTGGAAGAAACAGCTGGAAAGACTGGAGTCCTCAGGAAGGCATGGAAGGCCATGTAAGTTTTACTCGGAAGCTGACAAGCTACTTTTAACAATGGCAGTGTCTTGATGCTATGGCAGTCTGCCTAGATGTTAAGACCAAAGATAAATGTAGTAGTAACTTGGATCAGCAGCTGTCTTCCAAATCACTGTTGCTGGAAGAGCAGGTCCAGAATCCTAGTTTGAAGCAGAAGGATATTACTGCAGCTGTATCTAAAAGACACAGGGTGACAATTCAAGCATTGTCAACTACCTCTGCTTCCTTGCCTTCTTCCAGCTCTTGTCATGAGCTCTCAGGCATTGCACTCATTCATCCAACCTTCATTTTCCTTTCCTTAAACTGTCTATCCTTGAGCAATTACGGAAGGTCAGTTTAGCAGCGAGTCCTTAACTGAATGCTTAACAGTATTTGTTTTTAAATTATCCTGATGAAGATAGTCAAGATTGTCTTTAGGTGCCTCTTAATTATAGGTACATGCTAAATGTTTACTTTCTCTTAAAAAAGAAATCTGCTGTGGCTGAAACTTGCAAACACCTATGACTTGAACCTGTTTTTCTTTTTCCTAAGATTATACCTGTGTTTTATAAAAAGTCATTGCATTAGTTAGTAAACTTATCTCTTGATTTAAGCGCTTTTTAGGAGTAAAAAAAACCCAGCTCTGTCTTTGAACCTTTGTGGTTTTTACTGAAGAATATGGGATTTTTTAGATCTTTGTGTCAATAAAGATGCTCTAGTCAGTATTCTTCCAGTGATAAATAGTAAAAGGGAAGAGTCACTGACATTGTGTCTGTATTGGTTCATCAATAAAACTGTTTTATTTGGGATGTGTTAGTTCTGACAGTTTATAAGAATTTGCTTTGATTGAGTGGTTACCTCAGTTGGAGGCATTATTTGCAAATTTAATTCAGGGGCTGGATTTTGTTGTCAGAACGGCTGCATCACTGTGGATGTATGTGCAAGCTTCAGGTAAAAAATGGTAATATGATGATAACACAGCATATGCCAAATCTACCTTGTTCCGTACTGAAGGAAGGGCCCTGGAAATAAATCTCTTCCACAAATAACTGTACTATAGTTGACCATCCACTCTCAAGATAGTAGAGTTATCTTGTATGTCTTCCCTTTCTGATCCTACAGCTGTATGCTTGCTTGCTGCGATGCTGCTCATCAAGCAGTTTACAAGCTGAAGCCTGATGTCAGTGCTTTATGAGTAGAAAGCTGTTGTAAACAGTGTTCAGTTCAGATGTTAGA
Source organism: Loriculus beryllinus (assembly GCA_039877255.1). Classification (NCBI taxonomy): domain Eukaryota; kingdom Metazoa; phylum Chordata; class Aves; order Psittaciformes; family Psittacidae; genus Loriculus; species Loriculus beryllinus. The sequence continues at coordinate 9,389 of JBCJKH010046869.1, read as the reverse complement.
GTTTTGGAATTTCCTTGTTAGCTATTGCAGATCAAGAATGCTGTCAAGATGGTGATTGTGAAGAGTTGTATCAAAACACGTCTTGTTACCTGGTATCACTGGACAATTTTTTTCTTTTCATGTGTGTGTACTTTGCAGTTGCAGCATGCAGACATGTAGTGATTGATGTTACAGAGAGAATTAAAACAAGGATTTGAAGGGCAGAGTAAGCTGCTGTTCTAATGCTTCTCATCTATTTTTGGTGCAGCATACTGGCAGGGTTTTTTAGAAGCTCATTTTTGACCTAAGGTGAAAGGGGGAAAGCACCAGATTATCCTATGTGTGATTAGAGGGACAGGATTTAACTTGACATAGTTTCCACTGCCTGCTTCAGCTGCCTGTGGTTAAACATACTAGTATCATAAGCTCTCAGGACAGTCTTCCCTTTCTGATCCTGCAGCTGCATTCCTTTCTGCAAACAGGCAAAAATGATTCTTACCTGCTACAGTGCTGCTCATCAAGCAATTTACCAGCCAAAGCCTTACATCAGTACTCTTGGTACGAAGTCCAGCTCTTCAAAACTTTCCTACTACATAGAAAAAACATTTTTCCTAATTTTGCTTTTTATTTTGCTAAGTATGCAGTACCTGTAATACACAAAGATATTATAGAGTTTCTTCAAGGAAATGAAATTTAGCAGTCCTCTTTCTATTGTATCTACTTCTTCCAGGACTTTGAGATTAAAGGATACTCTGCATTATCTTTCTGTGATACCTGCACTAGCATGCAGATGAGCCATTTTCCCCCCTCAAGAGATTCTTAACCACCTCTTTGCTGTCTAGTGACATCATTTTGCTTGTTATCACTGATGGAGCATCAAATAAATGCCAGTCATAATAGGAGAGATGGTAAAACCAAGTGTGAGTGGGTGGTTGCAGTGAGTTATAATCTATGTACAGCTCTTGCATATGCACAGTTTTTAAGGAGTCGTGATACTGACGCTTTTGGAGTCTGCTCTTAACTATCACAAAGGCACCAGCTTGAAGCTGAACAACAAGAATGTATATTCTGTATATACGTGGGGATTGAATATTCCTGACCTCACTCCATACAGCAGCATAAGAAGTTTACTTTGAAGTCAGACTTGAGCACACTGCTTGAGTATCACGCTGTTGCATCAGACAAAGGGGAAGTGAAGATGCCCTGCTTCCTTAGGTAAAATGTTCTTCTTGTGAATGCAGTCTGTATCTCCTGCAGTGGAGAAAACTGAATCTCCTTCACTCAGCATTAGAGAAATTGGCAGCTGTCAGTTGGGTATAGTGAGGATTAAGGGGGTCTTTTGAATTTGGTCTTGGAAGATGTAGGTTAGTTGTGGGGTTCTGTCCTTTCTTCTTTGCCTGAATCTTTAGAACTCCTGCAAACTGTCCTGTCCTGGAGTACATTTTACTTACTTTTTACCTTACGTTGTCTTGAATTTAGCAAATTTGAGAATTCTGTTTCTGTGGAGCTGTCAATGCTTAAAACCATGTAACTGGAGCATCCTTGTGGTTCCTTTGGGGCACCCAAGAATTTAAGGTTTATTTTTATGGAGGCAGCTGAGCGGACAACTACAAGGGCCTGTATGGAAAAAGGGTCTTTCTGATGGTCAGTATCAGGCAAAATCCTTGATAGCAGCAGATCAAAGAACATGAATTTTGTATAACCAGGAGAGTATGGGACAGTAGTTTGTAGCACTGTTTCTGAAACCTTTCCTCTCTGCAGTGTTTGTTTTTTCATTTTAAATTATTTTTGAATAATTTAATTCAAAAGATCAACCTTGAATTCAGAGTGAACAAAATTAGGGCAAGGAATTTGACTTAGGGGAGAGAATAGTTTATACCCAACTCTTGATAAACTACAGTTCTGTGCTGTTGCTATTCAATACTGAGATATTTTAAAACTATTACTGCTTTGGGATATAAAATATCCCAAATCAGTACATGTACACTTTTAATAGTTTTTATTCACTTTGCATGAACTGTTTGGTTCGATTTTGGGTTAGCTGATGAAATTCAGATCAAAGGCTGGCTCTTCTCGGGTAAGCTGCAGCTCTTTAGCAAGGCTTTAAGTGGGTAAGCTTACCTGTGAGTATGCTGTTCCTGAAAAGTGAGCAACTAAGTCAGTATAGCACTTAAATTATTGCTCCTTTTGCCTTGTAAGGGTATTGAATTATCAGCCACGACTTTAATATGGCAGTTTTCCCCATGGAACTTCACGTTTTATTACAGTTCTTTTTTATTTCCCCCAGGTGATTCACCGCTGGGTGCCTTGCAGCAGAGATCCAAGTAGTCGGTCCCATATAGATAAAACCATCCTGCTGGTTCAAATTGAAGATAAATACGTTGCTGTTGTTGAAACTGGAGTCCTTGAACTTGGGGCTGAAGTGTAAATCTCTCTGAGACTGAAACTTCCCCTTCTCCAACGGTTCAGAAGAGAGAAGGGTCCAGAAGAAGCAGCTCCCAGGACATGAAACTTCGGTCCAGTTGTAGGAAAGGACTTGAAACACAGATTTGTTTAAGTTCCTTTCCCCAAATAAACAAGTGTAAGAAATTTTTTTAAGTTGTTAGCTGCTGAAGAAACATTTGCATGAAGGATAGATTTGTTGAGACATATCTTTTTGTTTATAAATTTTGTTTATGCATTGCGTAATGCTTTAAATCAACAAACTTTTCAGTTCTAAGATCAGAGCACCTCATATTTTTCTAATTGTTTTGCCAAAAATTGCCATGTCTTGTCACAAGAGTGTGTGGAGTTCATCCACCTTATTTTAAAGAAATTGACTACAAACCTTCAGTTTGGTGAAACAGTGTAAGGGTTTCAGGTGTGGCAAGAAGAGACTGAACAGATGTATAGATTCTTATTCCTTATGAGCTAAACATTAATGAGAACTGCACTAATTTTTTTACAGCAATGCACTAAAAACAACCCTGAGATTGCTGAGAACATTTATTTATATATATAAATATAAGTATATAAAATACCATTATTTAAATTGCCTTTGGGATTAATCCCCTCCCTCTCCATATACATGTTGATGGTAAGGGCTGTGCCATGGGTTTGGTTCTATGTTCTGTATTTCGTACAAGTGCATTTGCTGCATCCTTTTCACAATAAATGGTAAAATAACATATATAGAAAAGCACCTGAGTATCCCTGTACTACATCAGACTATTGTGGTGGCAGTGGTACCTCAAATCTGTACAACACATCTAGCTTTAAAGTGAATCCTAAAATACTACCTTTCATTTGCTCCCTCCTCACTGGCCCTGGCTACTTCGCTTCTTTACACCCGGAGCTGACTATGTTGTTTTGTTGGCTCTTCTCTGGCAGAGACAGTTGTTTCAGTTTTGTAGGAGGAGGTACAGGTCAGTGATTACTTCATGGGTGATTGAAGGTTTTTTATTCTATCCAATTTAGAAAGGAAAAACAGCAACAACAAAATCCCCAAGAACAACAACAACAAAAAATTACTTCAGTTTTTAAAGAGCTTTCATAGAAGGCACAGCCCTAAACTTGTATCACTTTTACCACCTTGCCTTTTCTTTCCCTTTAGTCTTCATTCTTTTCTATGACTTGAATTTTATTTTCTGTGATGATATATTCTATGTAAGTGTAATTTGAGTATTTATAACTGTGAAGTTGAATTACTCGTGTTACATATCCTAGGTTTCATTGTATTTTTTTTAAAAGTGTGTATTCAGGGAAACAAGTAACTCAGAAGTATCATGGGAGTGTGAGAGGGAAACTGGTTTGTTCTTGACTTGCAGTTCCTATGACTCACTTTTCTGAATCCGTAAGAAAAAAATCTACCTGTTGTGATTGTTTCCTGTTTCTGACCTGTAATTACTTAGGACTCTGTGGGGGAAACTGCACACAGTCCTAGCTTTTGGGAGCAGCCATCTTCTTCCCAGTCACCTCCACTTCTTTGTATGTAACATAACCAGACGAGACTTGTGATTCAGCACAGAGATTATTGTAATTATTTCTCTGACATCGGAGGAACATTTTCTATTATGTACCTAATGTAAGAGTGAAATTATATGGGCTGAGAAAAAAACAAAGAAACAGCTACCTACGAAACGTACGTATTCTGACTCAAGTCGCTGTATGCCATCTAGCCATGAAAGGGTAAGTCTGTCTGCCTGGTAGCTAGTGAATTCTGGATACTGCTCCTAGTGAATTATACTGGGACTTTGCTTACATCATATACTATGCAGCCATGTACTCAAAAGTACTGTGCACCTTGTGGTTGCATATTACCATTTGGTTTATTCATATGCAGTCCAATTTAATCTTGGTGTAAATGCACAGTTCTAGGTCTGCCACCTTTGAAATAATTCTGCTGTTCCACTTAATTTATCATATCTGCACATTGTAGTGTAGCTAAATTCATCTCCTGCATATTTGAAAACTTAGTACAGTAGCTGAACCTTCCTTAGCAGTCTGGTAATGTTGCTATCAGGAATTAAGAAAATGTGTACACTTTAAATTGTAGGTTTTAGTTGAGGTTTTATTCTGTGTCTTTCCCTTCAGGTAATGACAGGTTTTCTGTACCACTAGAAATACTGCTTCATTTTAGAAAGAAGAGTTCGAGAATAGTCCCCATTTGATATTAGTTGCACAAGGCTAGGTTTCTTTCTTGTATTGAAGCCTTGAGGTAAGCAAATAACAAAGTCAAAATGCAGTGGTGTTTTTTGTTTGTTTGTAGGTTTTGGGGGGGTTATGGGAGCTTTTTATTTGTTTGGATTTTTTATTTATAAAAAACCAAACTTGACTGAAGCAACTTTTTGTATGTTAACCCTGGCTTTGAACAATCTTCCAGTCTTTTCAGGACAAGATAATGACAATGTCCATTGCTGGTAATAGATAGGAATTAACGGCTCATTAACATAAAAATCTGTAGAGAATGTTTAATTGCCTGGAAATAGATCAGCAAAGAGCTGATTGGGGGAAAAAGGTAGGTTTTTTTTAAGGGGCAAAGAGAATTAATGGCTCTTTCTCATTTTTTTTCCAATTTTAAGGCTTTTGGTATGTTGCCTTCAGGAGGTGGATTTCAGTGTGGCCAGTTAACAGCTTAATACCTTCTTTCAGATAGTTGGAAAGTGCCTGCTATGAAGTTTTTGCATAGTGCTCACACTAAATTCCGTATCTGCTCAGCAGAAGCCACCTAGTTGGAATTTCACTTTTCTGTAAGGCTTTGGAAATTTTGTGAAAATTTTTCCTTCTTTCTGAACCCTTAAAGTTCAACAGTCACCATTACATGTTGGTTTGTTCAAAGCTTGTGTCATTGGTTTCTATGTGCAGGTGACAAACCATGTTTGTTTACTTTTAGCTCCCCATGGGATAGATTTGTCTGTGGAAACCTTTTCTAGATAGGGATGATTTCATCTTCGTTTTCTTTTCTTTGGTCTTTGCCTTAACGCGTGGTATTTTTCTCCTGTTGTGAGTATGGAAAAGATGGGTATTTTCAGATCAGTCCTGTTAGTCAGATTAAGCTCAGAATAGAGCAGATTTGGGGGGGGGGGGAGGGAGAGGAGGGTTAGATCTTTCTAAGCTTTCATGAAAACCCATTCTGGATGAGTGCTTTATCTCTGTCCACTTGCATTGTGTGATATTCTTTTGCCATAAGAACATTCCAGTTAAGCCCCATTGTTTTAGCTTCCAGATAGTTTCCATCTCTGAATTCTTTAATGGTGGTATCTATGTGTTACATACCTGCTCCCTAAAACAAAGATTAAATTACAGAAAAATGCTGGAACCCCCCCTACTAATCAGATTATGTTCTTTGGTAAAAATGGCTGCTACTTAATTTTTTAAATCCTTTCCCTGTTTTACCTCCCTGTGAAATATTTTTAAATGTTCTGATTAAAACAAAGCCCTAAAATGTTTGTGACACCACTGATGACACTTGTATTTCTGTGCCACTTGCACTGTTATACTTGTGATGAATTCAGGGGTGTGCTCTCATGATTCAGCATTTGCAGACTGATTTTGGAGTTGGGGGGAGAGTAAGGGAGAAGTAGGTTGAATGTTCCTATGGCCACTTTGGGACATTTGGCATGTTTGTGTGGTAATCTCAATTTTCAGGTCAGTTGTGTAGTTCATCACCAGGGATTCCTTACCCCCATATTCACAACTATCTTTGGAATTGAAGAACTCTTTGAGAAGCTTAGGTGATGGGTGAGCTGACAGAAGTACACCTGAGGCACAGGTCCCTGCCCATGGCTATTTGGCAAGTGGCCATAAAGCTTTGTCTGGACTTGGGTGAGCAGGGACAAGAGATTGCCTTAAAGTCAGATTCAACCTCAAATTGTTTCTCTGATAATGCACACACCGACACAGACCTAGGAGTGTAAGATACAAAGACACTGCATTAAGGATCTTCAATTGCAGAACTCTCCATTCACAGAATGGAGCAGGATCGATTGCATTTCTTACCATTAACAATGTTACTCAAATGTTACTCAACTCTTGGATTTGGGGTATACCATCACAGGTTTTATGTACTTGATTTTATTAAGGATTTTTATACCTATTATATAGGCATCTGTTCTTTTCTTGTCTGGCTTGCTATTTGATAATCTCTTGCAGTACATTCAGTGGCACTGGATTTGTTCAGAAATTCTAATGGTAAAATTACTGGTGCCTTAGTAAAAAAGTGGGTACATAACACCTTGGTGGAAAGTAAAGCATGTGGCTTGCTTCACCCCAGCATGATACGCATATTTCAAAACAGGGGATTAAGATGGCTGCCCCAAAAGATTTTTGGGAGTATAAATACATCACTCGGTCACAAACATCTGAATATGAGCAATTTTTATGACTTCTGCTATGTATAGTTTGAATAGATAATCCCAGTACGCCTAGGCCACAGCTCTGAGAGGCGGCAATCACGTAGCTGGGCTTCTGAGTGTGTTACACAGATGTCCCCAGGAACCCAACATTGAGCTGCTGGTTAGGAAAGGGAGAGGGGAGTACAGTGTGAGAGGATGGGTTTGGTTTTTAATGGACAATGGAAATATGTATCGCCTCTGCCAGCAAACAGATACCTTGCCAGGGATAGGGATATACATACCTGCGTGTCTGTGAGCGTGTATGTGTCTGCGTGTGTTACTGGAAATGGCTTGTAAATAGTGTAGCTGTTTAAAATGGAAAAGGCAGAGTTTTTTGCAACATGTTGCAGCAAAAGGACAGTATTGACAGTGGAGAAACACTGAGAAATAAAAAAAAAACTTTTTTCATTTGTTGTCATTTATTGCACTACTCTGTTCTCTTGACTCATTCACACGATTTTAAAATCAAATCACTCTAATGAAGGATTCGCTTAATGTAAAATTACTTCTGTTACCTTTCTATAGGAAGGAGAACCTCAGCTATTCCTATTTTACCACCAGCATCATAACTGTTTTCATGCTTCTACACTTAAGTATTTTCCTCTTGTCTTTGAAGTATTTTCAGTATTTATCATAATTTCCCTTCTCTTGAATATTTCTTCAAAGCCCAGAAATTATTGTGCTGTCTTTATGCTCAGTCATTTTCCATTCTTCATGGTTCTAAGGGAACTATTTTACCTAGCGTAGGTTAATCAGTGATTTCTAACTTTCTCCTGTCCTGGATCTGATAGCTAACTGCACCAGTATGCTAAATCCTGAGCAGCACTACACTTCCTTGAACCACTTGTTGATACAGTGATACTTATCTAAGAATACTCAGCTGCTCTCTGTACATGGTCTCAAACTTCTTCATTGCTAGTACAGAGTTACAACATCTTGTCCCCCTGCATGAGGACTGAATTTTTCAAAGGTCAGGATGATGGTGAGTTACAGGTCTGAGTGCTGCAAGAGTGAGTCTATCCTGGTTTTGAAATCAGAATAGTGTCTCCTGGGATTTGCTTCTTGCCTGCACTGGACAAGGTGACCTAACCCAACAAGCCTTAATTTATGAATGAAAGAGGGAGTACAAATACAACATGTGTTCTTAAGGAAAACCAGGTCCTTTCAACTAAAATCTACTGTATCTCAATTAAAATGATCAGGTTTGTGACTGCTCTGCCTACAACCACCAGCTGTGGTTTCAGCTACATTTTCTTTTAGCAGTGACAGTATCTAAGGATGGGAGCAGCACTTAGCGCATGATTAGGGTGTAGCAAAGAAGAAAGATTTGTGCTCTACTCTGCTCTTCCTTGCCTGCAGCTGGTAAAAACTGGGGCATCAGACTCAGTTTCAGTTTGGTTTTGCCTGAGCCAACTCTAATTCATGTGTGTCTCTCTGAGCCAGTGTCTGGGAACAGAGAAAAGGGATCTTTGCTTCAGAACCGTGCACATAGTCTATGTGAGCATCATGCCTATCACACAGCTTCCTTCTAATGCAGAGATTATCCTATACCCTGTTTTACCTCTGGAGAAAAAAATTCTTGGATAGAAAGATAGTCGGGTTCCAGCACAATGTTGCTGTGTGCAGTGTTGAGCATCTCTTAAGAGAGCTGTCCGGTTTGGTTGGATCAGCTTAAATTGGTTTTGCTCTGGCCCATTCCACGTGGTTTGGTTTTTCCCCTAGATCCTGATGCATAGTGCCATGTCCCATTGTAGAGCACTCAAATGCTATGGTGGAAACCCAAGTTACTGAAGCACGGAGTTTGCACCATTTCAGTGACGTGCAAGAGGTCTGCTTTAACCTGGCCGTGCAGCTTCCTGGGCTTTGCCGCACAAGCAGCGGGGACCACTCAGTCACGCTGCTACCACAAACGAGGTTGGCTGCGTGTTTTCATCCCTTTCCAGCTCCCTTTTCTACCGTTACACATCTGTGCCTCTGCAGCCGGTCTGCCTCGTCCCTTCAGGCTCCGCAGCCCCGTGCGGGTGCTGAGATGCGGGACAGGCCGGTGGCGGGGCCGGCAGGTGGCGGCAGGAGCCCGCGGAGCTCCCGGTGCTCGAGTCTCGGCGGCGATCGGGCTGCTCCGCTGTGACCGCGACCGGGCAAAGCCCCGCTCCGGAACCCGCCTCTGTGGCCCTCACAGGGGATGGGGAGCGGGGGGTTCGGGGCAGCCCATCCGCTGCCCCCGCGCTCGCAGACCGTGAGCACGCTGCTGGTGACTGCAGAGGCAGTTTTGACACCCCCGCCGGGCTTTCTGCTTGCTCCTCTGTTCACAGAGCCTCCGGGGCTTTGCTTTTTCCAATGATGCCGGTTTAATCTCTACCCGCTGTCAAAGCACCCACATGTTTCTGTAAGTCAAACGGCAAAAGCTGATGGCAGTGTTCACAGCAATCAGTGTTGGTCAGTGCTGGGCTGCCTGACTATCATAGAATCATAGAATCGTTAGGGTTGGAAAGGACCTTAAGATCATCTAGCTCCAACCCCCCTGCCATAAGCAGGGAC
>JBCJKH010046867.1:0-11582 GCA_039877255.1 Loriculus beryllinus | reverse complement strand
AAACTAGCCAAAGAGGTATTCCATACCACAGCATGTCATGCCCACTATATAAACTGGGGGCAGTTACCTGGAAGGGCGAGATCACTGCTCAGGTCAGGCTGGGTATCGGTTGGCAGCTGGTGAGGTGCTGTATTCTCTTCCCTTGCTATTTCCCTTACCATTATTATTACTGGTGGCAGCAGCAGTGGTTTGTGTTATACCTTAGTTACTGGACTCCTCTTGTCTCAACCCGTGGGAGTCACCTTCTTTCGATTCTCCTCCCCATCCCTCCAGAAGCAGGGGGGGAGGAATGGGGGGAGTGAACAAGCGAGACTGTGTGGCAGCTGGACTTAAACCACAACAATTAAACAATGTAAAAATTAAAATTCTCAGCAAAGCATCATCAAAACACATACAGACATTAAGTTTACCTCAGCTCCTAAACTGAGAGAGATTATTTCATCCTCAAAAGCGGAATGTGTATCAATATGAGGAGGAATTCCTGCATAAGGAAAAAAAAAGTCAATATAATAGAAATAGAGTGCAATCTCTGCTGGCAATCTCAGCTTTCATGGATGTCCATACAGAAGACTGGCTGAACAAACAAAACTACCATGAACAAGGGAGTTGCCTTCCAAAAGAAATCAGGCCAACTAACTGAAGTACGTTACAGATCAGATGTATACAGCTAACACAAGTGTTCTGTATCATCAGTGGAAATATCTAGAAGATAGTTTGGGGCACCCAAAGGCCTGCCTCACCCTCTAAAGACTCAAAATGCTTCCCTTGCTGCAGAGAGCAGCTAAAAATCATGCAGGCAATATAGCACTTAGCACTATGTTATGCTATGTTAGGTAATTTTGAGCCCTAGTTTATTCATGATCATTTATTTCTCCTCATTCTCTCCACAGAGAAATCATCTTAAATACTCCCTCTATTACTAAGCAAATAATTGAGGTAAGGCTCTCGACTTCAAAATTAGGACCACTACTGCAAAGGCAAGTCTACCAGGGTCAAACCCTGCCTCTGCTTTGCAGCTCCCAGAACAACACACCCCACTGCTCAGCTAACCCCTGGGTAGCCCATCAGTTTGTGTGCATGTGAGCAAACACAGCTGAGACCTGCCAGAATGACAGCAATTTTTTATTTTCATTTTTCTTTCAGATCTGCTCATTGGAAAGAAAATACCATTCCCTGCAGCTCCTGCCACACATCTTAACACTAGGTGCTGAAGAGGGAGCATGCCGCAGAGAGATCTCACCGCATGGTGGGGAACTGGAGTCAGCCGTGAGCCTTGGGAGAACTGCAACTATACCTTCCTTTGCCACCAGAGCAGACCCAGACAGATCGAGTAACTTCTGTGTGATCCAAACCAGAACAGTCATACTTGCTTATTAAAATCCTAGCCACATTCATTTTGGACACTATCAAATTTCTGAGCTGAAAATATTCTTCCTAACAGTATCAGCCTTATAAAGCATCTTTATTATACATCAGATTTTACCTCCATATATAAATATTCACAATTCCACTAGTTTCAGTGAAAGCAATACAAGCATTTTATGTGGTCAATATTTAATCTGACAGAAAATCAGTGAGACTTGAAAACCAAAGCCATATCTGTTTGTGTTTGCTCATAACTCTGCCTCAGAATAAAGCACTCAAACTCTGCCTTCAGATGCCCACCCATGTCAGTACAATTCACTGTGCAACAGAACACTGATCGCTCTCTTCAGCATTACCAAGAGAATTCAATCAAGATCCCACTGACCTACCTATCTGCTGACTATACTCCATATATGAAGCAGACAGACACACCACCTATGCATTCAGAAGGAAACTTTCAAGTATAACCTACAACTTTAAACATTGCTGACCCTGAAAGAAAACAAGTGCCCTCAAATAGGAATTAATTAAATATGTCTGAATTGTGGCCCCTACAGCTTAAATACGCAGTCACATCTTTAAAATCTCAAATGTAATTTCCAATGACAATCTGGCTCAGAACACCAATACTAAAGGAATCAATCTGACTGCACTTTGTGCTCATTCATATCGTAACAATTTGCACTTAATGAAGAACATTTTGCTTTGGTTTTATGGGGCTTTTGTTTTTAAAACAAGAAAATCAACACTGCTTCTATTCTTGATGAATATTTACAATTCTAACAAATCTCTAGTGTCCCAGCCAGAAGTACATGACTATATCAATTTAAGAGACTGTCATAGATAAACAAATAGGATCGGCTTTTCAGACCCTTCTTTGGCAGACACTGTATTAGCTGTTGGGCATTAATTCTGAAAGAAAAGCTCTCGTCTCTTCTTCCTAAGGACAAATGAGATAGCCACTCTAAAAAGCCAGCCAGATACTTACCCTTGATGATTGGCCTAAACGAAAAGAACAGCACATCATCCATCCCCCAGAGGTGTGATTAGAAGCACGTTTCTCTTCAGATGTCTACAGAAATAGACTAATTCCTTATTCCTCAGATAAGGAACACTGCCTGCATCATGCTTTAAGAGCCCATGTATCATATGTACTAACATTACATCACATGTACTAACAGCAAGAGATGTTTCCTGGAGATTGTATGCACAATATAAGGAACAAGAACAGTTCAGGGTGAAAAAATGCAACTGAATAAAAAAACAAATATGACTATTCCCATATCTTTTTATGGTTAATTTCCATATTATGGCCTTGGAGTCTGAAACACCATCGATTTCCGTAACAGTGGTATCAAAAACTTCTAAACAAACTCCCAGGTTCAGAAACCAGTATGAAGACTTCAGCTTTGATTCAATGCATTTCTGGTTACAGAGGAAATACACTAACCAGGTGCTTAAATCCTGTCCCTGTGCCACGTCACATTTAGTAACTCTCTTCTTATCTCCAGCTAAATTGGCTGGGATAGTTCATCTTCTTCACAGTAGCTAGTATGGGCTATGTTTTGGATTTATTATGAAAACAGTGTTGATAATACAGATATTTTAGTTGTTGGTGAGCAGTGCTTACAGGCCAGCAAAGTCTTTTCTGGTTCTCATGCATCCTTGCCAGCAGTCAGCTGGAGTGCACAACAAGTTAGGAGGTAACACAGGTTGGATACCTGATGAAAGGGTTATTCCATACCATGCAATGGCATGCACAGCAATAAAACAGGGGGGTTTTCTCACCTTTATCGTTCTGATTTTCTCCCCTATCACAATGAGGAGGGGCAAGCGAGTGACTGTGTGGTGCTTAGCAGCCTGCCAGGGTTAAATTACAATGTAAGGCCAAGAGCTCAAAATTTTAGAAGGGCAAATTAACTTACCTTGTCCAGGTTCATACTGATTTACAGTTAGTTGATCAGGTTTATGTTTAATATATCCCTGCTTCAAGCATTTCTCCAAGAATGGGTCACAAATTTCAGGAAGACCTAATTACAGAAACAAAACTATAAAGCAAGACAGGATAGCTTTTTATATTTATCCTTTCTTTTTACAATAAATATAATAACTGGGTAAGATACATACAAACAACTCTGTAGGTACATAAATCCGTTCTTGAACATGTTCACTTTGCATTTACTGTAATACACATACATCAGAACTGGAAGCCTGATGTACAAGTCCCATATATTAGTAACACTTCACAATTAGAAAGGCCATTCCCTCAAGGCCCCCACATTCAGAAGCAGATTACTCCTTACAAATGCAAACTGCACTATCCCTATGCAAATAAAACCATATCAAATCAAAGTTTCCATAAACTACAGTTAAAATGTTGCAGGCAAGAAGCAAAATTATTATGCAGAAAATAAGAAGCTGTGCAGAGAGCTCTCTAAAAACTTACCCCTAAAAATCTGTTACTGAATTAGATCATATATTACAACAAAAGAAAATCTGCTGAGGTTAAACTGGTCTTGAAACAGTAATAAAAGCTGCAGTCCTTCACTGAATCTTTGGTTTGCTATTTTACCTGAGGACTTCATTGTAAAATTCTGTTCAAGATAACACCCACAAACATGTTAGTCATAGCCCTTCAATTAACCTATTGATTTTCAGTTGTTGTCCCCAGGGAAGTGTCTATACTTCTCACATATAAAATAGTCCGGCTGTAAGACTAGAAAACAGCTCAAGTATCAATGTTTTACGATTATATAGCTTCACTGTTAAAACCAAAATGTAACCAGAAGCCTCCTCTTGGAAGCTCCATTCATCCAATTACACATGCAACACCTTAACCACCTTCAAGTTTTATAGGCATTTAGCTCCCCTATTTCACTATTTTTAAATCTAAGATTATAAGATGACTCAGTTGCTTTGCTCTGACTCACAGCTCTCAACTCCAAACAAGAGCTATTCAAACTTCTTCAAACTGCTTTTAGTCCAAAAGGAAATATTTTTTTTGGTGTGCATCCAGCAAACTTCAAGTTAGTCAAGATAAATATACAGAGCAATATACCTCATAACTCCCAAACAAATGAGTATGTAATTTGTAACACAATTGTTTTATGGAACAAAAGCTGAAAATGAACGACAATTACAATAACAAAAGCCTCATTAGATTGGACCTCAACAAAGGTCAGTAACCCCTGGCTGCAACTGACCAGAAAACAAGCTTCAAGCACTTCAGGTAATTTGAATGGGTTTCATTCGAAAGCACTGTTCAGTGTGTGCTTAAGATACAGTGAAGGCTCTCCTTTTATTAGAATTTCACCTCTTCTTTAATGAGAATCTGACAACCACAACTCAGTGAGGATTAAAGGCTTTATATAATGGTTCAAACATCAGCACAAAATGAGTTTAATAGGAAAATTCTCACCTCCAGGTAAAGGTTTGTCTTTATCGACATTGTTGTTATCATAGCGAAACTCATAGCCAAAATGTTTTACTCTTCTATGCTTTAACGTCTTCTGGGCTGTAAAAACACACAAGTTTAATTTAAACTACATAAAATAGTATAGGCAATTTGCTATGCTTCCCTATTCTATCTGACCACTGTCCTTCACAGCACACGCTTCTTAAGCCTTATTACCTTTTATATTTCATCAGGCATCACATTCACTCCTGTTTGAAGTCAAACTGATGATGTTTTTCTAGATGCAAGAAGTAGAGGGAATCAATTTTCTTGAGCCATGTTTAATGCATCTTTATTCTTGCCCTGATCTCTGAACTTGCACTTGATTATCACACTACGGATATCAATCACCAATCACCAATTTACATTAGCTAAGGCAAATATAACTCTTTGTGCTGTCCCAAGAACAAAACTTTTCATACACAGAAAACTTTTCATAGATTAATTGTTCTTTAAAATTACTTGAAAGATTTAACTCCACAGAGGTCAAGTGAAAGGACAGAAGCACCCAGAATACACGTGTGCCTGACATTTTTTGATTTAAAAAAAAACACAGCTGCTCAGTTTGACATAAATTACACAGGTAACCTTAACAGAACAGCATTGTGCTTGGCATAAGACATCAAAACAGTATTTTAGTTGATTCTAGATGCAGGAATATTATTCAAGTAAATCCATACCAGAATACCAGTTTGGACCACTTGTCCCCAGGAGTTTAATCACTTCCAATACAAAGACCTAATTTCTAAAATATTAAGAACAAATACACAATGATTTGAAGCAATAAATTTACCAATCCATTGATTTCCTGTAAATTGAACTGTAAGAAAAAACAGTAGGGAAATCCTGGATTCCTATAGTTTTGCCCACCATTTTGAGTATCTTCACCTCCTATCCAGTCAATGCTTTCCAATATTCTCCTTTCTTCCTCTGGAGAAATAATCTTTTCAATGACCATTAGGCCTGGAGGCAAGCTTGTAGGAACAGCATTCTTCCAGAAAACTAGGATGTATGGAAAACCAGAATATTGTTAGTGTTTGAGAAAGTAAAACCATGTGTTCCCTTAGTATAGCTGTAAAAGTATTTACTTTAATGATGCAATGGAACCCTCATGGGGGTCTTATTTGGTAAATGAATGATCCTTTTTGCCACGACAAAACAGGATAGGGCCCAAGTTTTGCATCATGCAAACCACTTCAAAATTTTTACTGTATGAAACCAGTAAGAGTCCATGCTATTCAAACACAAAACCACTTGTGATTTTCCTGTCAAAATAACAGTAATAAGAATTTCCCAGTCACTTCAGGATTCTATCTGCATATTAGTTTTCTATAACTTTACTGATTTACCACATCACCAGATTGTTTCTCTGGAAGTGTAATCTGTAATCATATACAGAGAAGTATATGGCAATGCCTAGAGGAACACAGAATGCTGGTGATTTAGGGACAATTTAGTATCATAATAGCTTATAAAAGCTATTCACTGGCAGAATGTACAGACCAACATCAGAAACCCTTTTCAGTAGACATTATAAGAACCCATAGAAAGGGCAAAGATTCTTGTACTAAATTGCTTATAGACAACCTTAAAGAAAGCCTAAATAAACCAAGACAGAAAACTTACTGTACTTACTTTCCATCTTGGATTCAAGATGGAGATTGGAAAACTAAGGTCACACAAGTAATCCAATGAACTGCCCA
Organism: Loriculus beryllinus; assembly: GCA_039877255.1. Taxonomy (NCBI): domain Eukaryota; kingdom Metazoa; phylum Chordata; class Aves; order Psittaciformes; family Psittacidae; genus Loriculus; species Loriculus beryllinus. The sequence goes on along the minus strand of JBCJKH010046867.1, from coordinate 5,060 downwards.
GATATCTCCCAGACCCCATTTTAGCTCCTTAATCACAAAACCCTCATGTGCAGTTTCAAATGGTCTGGAAAGTATCTAAATCCTTTATCCTTTTGCTTCCAAGTAAAGGAGTTCAAATTAGAATATCCTATCATGAAACACAAAGAGCAAAGTTTATTTTATGTCCTGAATCTTAAATTCTGTTTTTCATTCTGTGTCTACTTACAAAGTGTGCTTTTAGCTACATTTACTAGCCTAGGAAATAAAATCAAAGGGAAACAGTACACAGGAAGTTGGATATATAGGACAGCAAAAAAAGGATACCTTTTTCCACAAAATTAATATATAGAACAATATTCTGGCCACAGTCTTCCAGTGTTACTTCTTTTCCATTAAGGGCATCAAAGGCTTTCTTCGCTTCTTCTGTTGTCCTGTATTTCACAAATGAATATGGCTTACTCGGTGGCATTAAGACTGTTTCCACCAATCCATACTCTTCTACTATCCTAAGCAGTTGGTGTCTACTCATCCCGTTACCAAGACCAGCATTGGCAATAACCAGGCTCTAATTGAAGAGGAATTTAAAAAGAAAATACATGGAGAATTAGTGATTAATATCGTTTCATTGAAAACTAACACTTTACACCAAGAGAGCAGCATTATAAAGAAAATTTAAGCCTATGAGTACTCTTTTATTCCACACAACATACTTACAGTTCAATGAGCTTGGTATATGAGGCTAAGGCAACCTTTGTTAGCCCAGCACATATTCTAGCAGAAAGGCTTGCAACCTCTATTAGAGATAACTCCTCAATTAATGCATGTGGGTATTACTACACGAGCACTTCAGCTTCAAATCAGTGCACGTGCTTCCAGTATACAGCGTGCAAACAGTGACACTGGCACATACAATTTTTGAGGTTTCTACAATGGAATTTTTTCTGGAGACCTGTTACCACTAACAAAAACAAAAAAACCTTTGAAGACTGCGATTTATTTTTTTTTAAGAAAGACTTTCTGATCTTTTTCAAGCACAGAGATTGATATTCCCAGTTCCACCTCATGTCCCGCATATATCAGGCTCACCAAAAAAACAAAGCAGAAGCCTTCAGAAGCAGTGCACCTGTTCTGCTCCAGGACTCTCAACCAAAAATGCTCCCTCATTTTTAAAAACAAAATGGATTTATGTCCCATCCTTGGTTAACAGAGATTACTTCATGAACAAGGCCCAACTGCTCAATTCTATGCTATCATAGCATTTTATGCCCAAAATTATAAAGGAGTATGCAGTTTGTGAGGACTGTTGCTGGTTTGTCACATGTTTGAAAAGGTATGTTTTATTGTTTCTAAGGGATATTATTCAAGAAACATCATTAGATTAATACACAAACCTTTTCAAAATAAATGTTTGAGTTCTTTTGACACAGAAAGAGCTATATGCTATTGGCTATTCAAGCTATATTGGCTGTTCAATCTAACCACAGTGGCTTAAAAAAGTTTTTAAGTCCCTGTTTAAGGCCAAATGAGGATGCAGTCAAAGCTTTGAATGAGCTCCGGGGACTGCAAACAACCAGCAGCAATTTACTCTGATCCCGTGAAACACCTTTCCAGAAAGCTTTCAGGTAATCTTTTCCTTAAAGCCTCAAAATGTTCTATGACCTTTTCTGAAGGCAGCTAGGAAAGTGTTCAATTGTTTCAAATAACAGGATTTCACTTCTCTAAAATACAGCAAATTAGGTTTAAAACTGAAGATAAGGATTATTTTAAAAAATACAGTACTGCTATGACTACACCTTTTGTAATGGTTCCTTTAATACTTGTTCTTAGCACTGAATCAGGCTGCCTGTTGCTGATCACATTTTTCAAAGGTGACCATGTTATTAATTATTGTTATTTTCCGAACTATTAATGGAGAGGCCTATGTGTGCAGAGGAAATGCAGAGAGTCAAACCAGTGCTTTCACTGGCTGTAGGTATTTCACCTACAAAGACTGTAACTACACAGCAGCAGCATGCACAGCAATTGATCATCTTCTCCCACCTGAGCAATTTCAACATAATCAGACTCTTGCACAAAGCCTGAAAGCATTTTCTGTATTCCTGACACATGCACTATGATTTTTGTTTCATTTATCACTTATTCAAATATTCCATCATTGATGAGGAACTTGCTGGACCTCAAAATTACTCTTTGGATAGATTAAATGGATAATTTGGTATCTATGGCATTGTCAAGAAGAACAAGTCCTGGATTATGGTCCCTGCTCCAAAGAGGAGCAAGACTACTGTGTTATTTTAGGGTATGTCCATGCAGTGTGAAATCTGAGTGAACACTATGCCTAATTCTGTTACCAAAAAAGTATAAAGATCTAATGTATATTTCCATATCTGAATGGGAAGAATTTGTAGGATAATTTACAGGATGAAGGTGAACAAGGCTAGAGGAAGTGATACTGCTCCACAGTGTTTCAAGCCATTAACATCTCCCCACACCTGATGGAGAGAAATGATACTCTGACTTCACCCCTTCCTGCCTGCAAGTTTCTCTCAGTTTTTGCTACACCAGTATCTACAAGGTCACCCTCTGATCTGCTGCAACTCTTTACTGTAGCAAAATATAACAAATCAAAAAGCTGAGTACTTTTCTGTTAGCTTAACAAATAAAGTGGCTTATGGCAAAGTTTACTGAGCATCATAAGAAAGCAGAATTCTTTCCATCTTTTCCTTTTTTGTGCAAGGGAAGAGATTGTTGGCCCCTTTTCAACAGCTGCAAGTCAGTCAATCAGTTCAACTCCCACAGAACCACAGCCTAAATCAATTTAGGTGAAAAAAACAATGTGGAAAGAATATTTCTAAGATAGACATGTTTTTAACAGGGAGTTTAGATGAGGCAAATTATACTTGATAGAGAATACAGAGGAAAGAAAAATACAAAAGCTAAAAGCCAAAGAAATCAGGGAAAGAGAATAAAAGTTTATCTACGTCAACAAGGTAATATTTGTCACATTTCCTCCCACTCCCCAACTCAAGGAATTACTGGTTCAGATCAAAAAACTTATCCAAAATTTCAACAAAGTCTCTCCACAGATGTTAAACTGCTGAAGTACAGTTCTGCTTTGAAATCAGAGGCACAGAAACCCCTCAATATCAGGAAACACATTTTAGATGTGAACTGTATTTTAGACAAAGCATACAAGAGAATAGAACACAGATTAGCAGCATTTTCATACTACCATCAAAATCAGAAGTTCCAGTCACCTGTGTGGCATGGGAGGAGCATTCAATGCCCTCATGTCTCATCAATGTGTGCTGAGCTCTGACTTGCTTCCTCAATACCTTCTTCTTCATTTTCTGGACTTTCAAATGCTCTTTGCTTGTTATAAGTTCCATGCTGGTGATCTGGAAAGCAGAAGTAACAACACATAGTAAGTGTTCTGCTTGAAAAATCAAATATTTCAGTCTGCCTTAGAAAAAGTCTTCCCATCCTGTATGTCACCTCTAGAACAGTAATAGAACTTTGGATAAATTACAGACTTTATCAATAACTTGGGGATGACAAAACCAAGTCTGCAAAATATGTTCTTCCTCAGTCAACAGCACAGTTTTCCCCATCTCTGAGGTTGCATTGTTAAACCATCTTATTAAGAGTTTCCCTCCCAAAAATAAAGCTTCATAAGGACTGTCAGGATGCTAGATTTCACTTTCCAGTTTTTCTCTTCTTCTTCACAATATCACTATATCCATTTGCAGTTTTTAACCTGTCTGCCCCTCTTGTTTTCACATTGTAGCTCATTTCCCTCTTTCTACAGTCTCTCCAGAGAAGAATGAGAGAAAAAAACACACAGAGAACTGCCATGAATTTTGTACCATCTTATCTTTCAAGTTATTCATGCCTCACCAAATGCGTGAATTGAAAATTAATTATTCTCATTTGGCTCCTTTTTCCTAATTGCCACTTTCAAGTGAATATGACATTTGGCAAAAACTGCTTTTTTGATAGTAGAAAAATGTGTTCAATAATTAGATGTTCAAGAACTAGCAGCCAGGAATGCTCCCCACCTCATTTAGCATACCTCCAAAGGCCAAATGCAAATCACATTCCTGTCATTAGGAGGAACAGAAAACTTTGTACAGGTATTAACTACTAAATTTAGTAGCAACACACCATTTACCTGCCACTGAGTTACTCAAGTCACTGGCCTTCTCCAGGTTTTGTTGCATCTTTTGTCACTTCTGGTGACAAAAGTGGTAACTACCACTATACTGAGATCATATAACACCTTCCTACACCCCTTTGAGCCTTTATTTTCCTTCCTTCCTTCCCACTTCCTTCAGATGCAAGGGAAGAGTCCAGACCTCACGTAACACTGACAAAGCTCCCAGACACTGATGTGATTAAACTCTGACTTTCCCTTTTTCTCTCACTATAACATAATCCCTTACTCATATTTTAGGGGTTTCTTCTTGTCTTTCCCAAAAAATCCTCATAATAATACAGTTAGACGATCCAATTGTGGTTTTCTGTCCTTTTCCAGTCTTTTATTATCATTGATCTGACAACAATCCTTCCACTTCATCTTCTCTTCTCCCCAGTAAATACTTTTTTGGTTTTTTTCCAAAGAAGAAAAAAGCCCACACAAACCCTACACCAGTCACCAGTGTGTGTACTTATTTAAAGATGTCAACTGCTCTGACTGTTCACTTGCTGTCCACTTGCATACCTTCTGGTTTGCAAGACTATATAGCTGCTTCCCAATACCCACCCTATAGACACCATCATACTAATATAACAGTGCACCACTGGAAAATTGCAAAGGTAAAAAAAACCCAACCCAAACATGTTACTATTTGATGAACAACTTAGCAAATGTTTCCTTTTAGCCAAATGTAACTAAGCTAGTAAACTTGTTATCAAAATATTGAAGAGCTGCACAGGAGCTGTAAGTACATACACCCTGTGACTGCTGCAGCATTAACATCACCAACATGCACAACTATTAATTGCAAAGGTAAAAAAGACCCAACCCAAACATGTTACTATTTGATGAACAACTTAGCAAATGTTTCCTTTTAGCCAAATGT
>JBCJKH010046866.1:19108-34085 GCA_039877255.1 Loriculus beryllinus | reverse complement strand
TGCAATCTGGTCTACTCAGAGGTGTCCCTGCCCATGGCAGAGGGTTGAAACTGGGTGGTCTTAAAGTCCTTTCCAACCTTTTCACAATAAGATCAATCAACCACTGGAATCTCCCCAGGGAAGCGGTATACTCCCCAGTGCTGGACGTTTTTAAGGTTCAGCTGACAAGGGTGTTATGCCATCTTGTCTAGACTGTGCCTTTGCCAAGAAAGGTTGCACCAAAAAATCCTTGGTGTGCTTTCTAAAGTGGTATTCTATGACTTTATTAATTATTTCTGTTCCTTGATTAGATGAGAGTTTAAACCCAGTCAGCACAAATATTAAAGGTAATTTAACACTGTTTTCCACAGGATTTATGCCAGTAAACTGCATTTCTCCAATGTTTGTGAAAAGCAAACATAAACTCCCCCCCCCCCAAATTTGGCCTAATGGATTAATTTGCAATTCCAAAGAAATCATAAAAGATTTTGTATTATTCACCATATTTTTTTCAACATTAGGTACTGATGTTGATCCTGGAGACACCTTGATCCTACAGTATGGAAGGAGACCAAGAGGGAAAGAAGTCATTATCTTGCAGGTTTTGGCCACACCTTTCAGCTTGCAATGCACAGCAACATTACTTGAAAAGAAGTAAATTATTCCCACAGATGGCCCTGGTAAATAAATTATGAAGTTGTAGAACAAATAGACAACAATTGCATAGGTCTGGTGTTTGGTTTTTTTACTTAATAATGCGGTTGTATAGGTATGGCATAACACCTGTGCTCTAGTACTGAATACTGAATTCCTTCCTAGGTGTATTTATTTAGGTTTTGGAGTTTGAGTTTGTATTTTTATTTTTTCTGTTTTAATATGCTTTTTTACAAATAATTTGAAATAAATTGTGTTAGATTGTTGCAACTTGTTCTTGAAAGGTCATGGGTAGTTTATGTTTTGCTTCAAATTTGGTTCTGTGATCTCATATGAAAGACAGAATACAGTGTATGCTAGACAGATCTTATTTTGCATGTTGATTATATTGCTGATTAATTCAATGATGGCACATATGATGGATGAAACATTAAATGCAATTTCTGATATAGTCTTTTAGAATGACACTCCACCTTTACAGAAAAATTACTCTTACAAAAATAGCAAGGAGCTGGACACAGAATGAAATGGCTTCAGTGTTTCAAGACTGACTCATGAGTATGAATTCTTATTGCTTTACAAATCATGCTGTTCTGGGAGTTTGACCATTAACTGAAGAACTCAAATCAATGGTTCGTAATTTTGCACTAGGATACTAGATGCATACCCTTATATCTGATGCAGCTTGACAGAGTGCAATTCATCTTTTATTTCAAATTGCCTTGTTGCCTCAATTTATAATATTAACAATTCTCAGTGAGACCAGACAGGATTGCAAAAATTAAATGTAGGTTTGAAAGCACTCAAGCATTTCTATTTTGCTTTGTTTTCTCATTTTGTCTATCTGAGAGAGTAGACATTTGAAGTATCATGGTACTGCAGTGAAAGAAGAACAATTTGGAAAGTGAAGTTGTAAGCAGAGCTGATCAACAGTGGCAACTGCTCAGTATTGAAACAGGGAGCAGACAGAACCACTGAACAACTGCTGATATGGAGAGCACACACACACAAAAATGTTCACAAGTTATAAAAAAACAAGAAGGAAGGAAAACTATAATTTCAAAATTTTTGTAGAAGAAGAGAACTTCTGTTTTACCAAAATACATCCATGACAGTCTAACTTCCTAAAAGAATTTGTCCTGGTTTATATATTGCTACTTAAGAATACAGTGGCTTTTTCTGTACTATACTAGAGAAAGATATTTCTAAGCTCTACTGTACTGAACTGGAAAGGTGATGAAGTTGCAGACCTGACTCATATACGCATTACAGTTTCACAGTATGCGTGTGCATCTTTATACATTTAGTCATTTATACAAAAATTCCTATACACTAGTGTAATGGATTTCTTACTAGATATTATATCAGTCCATTCATCTCAGGAGAAAATTCATATTCTGGCTCAGTTTTTAACCTGATACAGAACTAGAAAATAGATCAAGTTTGCAGATCTGCTCAGAAATCTCAGCACATAGTCACATAATCTACTTAAACAATGTCTTCTGGCATACAGAATAAAATGGCTTATCCTGCTCTGAATATTCTCCCTTTAATCTCCCTTTATTGTGTGTTAAATATCTACAGATGTGTATGTATATGTGTATATGTGCACATGTCTGAGGTATATTGCACATATACCTGAGGGCCTCTGCCATTTGCAAGGACTTGGCTTGAAGAAATACTTGAATGACAGTTGTGTTATTTTCATCATGTCCTTTCTGAAATATCAGTCAGGTTTCATTTTGATGACATCATCTATTTTGTTCTGCATGCTTCAGGCATTAATTTAAATGAAACTTGAGAAAACTTTGTCATCAAATACTCTGAGATAAGTAGCATGCAGCAAAACACCCAACAAGAAAATGGGAAGCAAAAGACCTCCCTGTCAGCTCCAGCTCAGAATCTTTACAAATGTAATATTATCTCTGTTTTAATCTAGCCTTTAATATTGAAGATTTTTTTTTTTTTAATTTACTTTTTTAACTAACTGATCTGGGGAAATTGAGTTAATGGCACTTTTGTAATTTTCTCGCTATTGTAAGATTTCTTTAAAAATTATTAGTAAGCAGTTACATGCTTTATTGTCTAAATTTGTCATACATATTTTAATAAAGAACCATGATGTGTGTTTCAGAACAACCATGGTTCTTGATTTACTCCTTAATGAGCAAAGAAGTGGCTCGGATGTTGTATCTCTAGAGTCTTGAGTTCCATACTTATCACTTCTGTATCATAAGTTCACACTTGCTATTTTTTGTAAAAACAAATGAAGAGAAGAAAACAGAATCCTTTAAACTAACATGGCTCTGTTTCTTTTCTATCCTGTAAAGAAAAATATGAACAAAAGGGAGAAAGTTTAAAAAGAAGAAATATTAGTAAGCAAAATCCTGCAGTGTAAATTGCGGTAGTTTAATAAGCCAAAGAGTGAAAGTTGGCTGGTTTTGCAACAATTTAACCAAAATATGTTCTTAATGCTCCAATAGAAATGCTTCGAGCCTGACACATCACATCTTCCTCTGTACCTTTTTTGTCAGTGTAGCTCTTTCTTTCTTTGTGGTTTGATGATGTTTTGTGGAAAATATGTATTTCTCTTTGATATTATGAAGCCATTCTACTTCCAGTACTAAGTGGCCAATGATATGATCTATCTTTCCTTCACAGTTGAACGTTGTTACCAAATACAACTCTGGACTATGTTAGGAGATTAAACTGTACACTAGATCTGCAGTGAGTGGTAAAAGAATGGCGAAACATTCTCATTTCAACTCTTACATAAAATTTAGTGCTGATTTCATCATGGAAGAGAATCTAAACTGATGTATAAGCCTTTATGCACCTTGCATATATTCTCAAGGATCTCTGTTTAGACTACTGAGAAAAAACAAGGCTTTATTGTTACACAGCAAAGTCAATACTTGAATCACAAACCGAAACTGTTGTGGGGTTGGTTTTTTTTTCTGACTCATGGATCAGTAGAACTGCTAAATTCCAGTTTGTGAATATATTAGCATATTTGTTGCCTGCCAAACTTGTTTCTTGAGCTTCAGAGTAAACTAGTCTTTTGAAATAAGCTCTTCATGTGTCATATTGAATGTTTTTAAAAAAAGAAAGACAGATACAGGGTCAAGTCAGACAATCATTAAAAAAGTTTTTTTAACTCAAAGCACTTTTATCCCCAGCCTGCTTCACCATGTCTAAAATTAAGCACCGATATTGATAACAGTATCATCTAAAGAAACGTAGGAAAAAGACAAAGTACACAAGATTTCCAACAGGAATTCGCTTCCTTTACATATTAAATATTCAGTTTTCTAGGTATAAAAAAATAGGCATTAAAACTGAAGCAAAGTATGTACCCACAGAAAAGTCAATCTCTTAATTTGAGTTGTGTTTGGTGTTAGATTTTAAAATGCAGAAGGGACCATTGCACAGTGTTTTCACTGAAAATGTTTCTCTTGTCAGAGCGTTCTTAATGTCTTCAAAGTTGCATAAATAAGATTAAGAAAAGAACTTGAGAAAAGTCTATTATCTTCTTTAATATTTTTTAGAGAAAAAAATAATTGTTGCTATTTTTAAGGTTTCCCATAGTTGGTGGCTGATACTTTGGTATTTCTGACATCAGTGAGATTAGAATTTCAGCAGTAAGTTATGAGGTTTCTGAAGCAATATCTGTAGTACACAAGTATATTTGGTGTTCTCCTCATACCTGTACTAAACTGTTGTCATAAATTACAAGCCTTAATTCAGTAAACATTTAAAAGTTGACATGTTTGAACATTTCTCTGAAATTTTACAAAAATCTACTAGGACTCATTAAGTTTGTTCATACACAATTTAAAACTATAGACTGCAATTAATATGGAAAAATCTTATAACAGGACAACAGGTTTTGTAACTTTAGAGGTCCTATTGGTTTTACAGTATTCCTGAGTTTATACCTATTCAATGCTATTGTTAGCACACATAAACACAATAAGATGTAATAGCCATGGACTATTTAAAAACCATGCCTTGACAAGTGATGACAGATGAACATGACAATTTTGGTGATTCTTATTTGTTAAGATTTCTCAATAATCACTTTTCTGACTTCTTGTAAAATTCCTGTTAAATAATAGTTTGAGACAGCTAAGCAACAGTACTTTATTCTATTAAACTAGAAAATTCCTCCCCAAACCATCTGGGCTGGCAGGTGTTCATCATCAGATCTAGGTTGCTATGAGACAAGAGTTGCTTTTGCTTATGCTAATTAGTCATGTTGCAAGAAACTCCAATTTTGCTCGTTTGAAACAACTTGTGTTTGCAAGGGCATATTGTCAGTACCTGTAATGCTCAAGGTGTGAACAGTGAGTTAAAGATGTGCAAAAAAACTGCTTCAGAGAAAAGTCTATGATAGGGTTCCTTACAGGCATAAAAGCTTTCTGGTTCTCCCCTACCTCTCTGACCCCTGGTAACACTCGAAGCACAAAAAAAAAAGTCTGATTTTGGATTCCAAACTCACCTACCCACTGGCTTCCAAAAACTCTATTGCATATGACCATATGACCAAAAACACTTAGTGTTTTTGTAAACAACAAAACAACATCAATATTCAAAGACAGTTTGGGAGAGGTATACAAGCACTGATTATGTCTCCACTAAGGTGAAGAGCACTGAATAAACCCGAAGTTCATACTAAATTATGATTGTCCAGGATTTCATAGTCATGGTGATTTTATTCAAGTGTGTAACAACCAGAGCAGACAGCATAACTAATAGTTTCACTGAATGGTTTCAAGAGTAACTTCTTCCCTCTGTGTCCATGGTAGTGTATGCATATTTTCCTTCAGTGAAGTATGTATAAGGATTTCCAAGACATCATAACTCTTGGAGTCCTCAGGTCACTGGGATACAGTCAGACTTGGTTTTGTTTATTGTTATTTGTGTCCCATCAATCATGCAGAATTTGCAGAAGTGCCTTTGGCAGGGAGATGTCAGCTTGTCTCGGACTCACCCATAACTGAAAGATAATATTGTAACTGAGGGCTTGAACTCTCTCTGACCAATGGAGTCCCCATCACCCATAATTAATGACAGTTTCTCTATTTGTTTTAAGTGGTCAAAAGCAGGATACTTTATTCTGCAAATTTCCTGTGCCTATTCTGAAACCCAGCTAAGACATGCCTAGTGAGAAGATCATGGCACCAGAGATCACCTTAGACATGTTCTTTGCCTTGATTTTCTCACTGGCTTGTAGGTGCTCCCTGAGAAGCCTGCAAGATCACTTTATCACTCTTTGAAGATCCTGTTTTCTGTTAGAGGATTGAGATTCACATATCTGTGGCCATGCTGCCTCTTAGCACAAGGTCATGAAATGGAGTCAGACCCAGAGACAGCATCTAGATCTCCTATCGTGCATTCCGTGTATGTAATTAGTTCAAATAGCATTACAAAATATTTATTTTTGCAGTAGGAGACATTTTTTTTTCTATTTCGTCTCTGTCCTGTTGTTTTTTGGTACACTTAACACAATGCATGTGGACTGATTCCAACAAAGAGCTCCAGTCAGTTGCAGCTTCCCTAATGACTAATACATGATTATATCTGTTTTAGGATAAGCATCCATCTGGCTTAATCAGTATATAGGGGCTCAGATTCTATTTTTCTTTCTCTTTATGGCATACTGCCACCTTGATAATGAAACATTAAAATAAAAATATAAATTAAGGAATACTGTATTTAGTGTGACAGACAAGCTTATGATGATCACAAAACACATTAGACTTTTAATTCATAGTACTAATTAGCAACAGGCAGTCTTCCACAGAAGCAGTGATTTGCAGTGTGCAGTTCATGTCGCTTTCACTGATTCAACACATCCCCTTTTTTTTGTAATCAGAAGAGTCTCTGTTTTTAATTGAAACACTTGCAGAATAGTTAGAATCTGAGAATTAAACCTTACTCCTAAAAATGTTGCACTCAGATTAATACTGCAGGCCAGTTTGTACCTAAGAGCCTCCTGGGGAATCTTAGCCATCTCCAGCTCTGTTTGCATTAGCAAGTCATAGAAATAGCGGAAGTGGATCTTCAAGAATGAATCACATGAGACTGAAGACTTGATGCCCATATGCATTTTGGAAATTAAGATGGGGTTGTTAGATTTAGCATACTTTATTTCATAAAGTTATAATGTGTAGACTGAGGGTGTATTTTAGGATCTTCTTCCACTCCTAAGTTTTCCTTGTCTCAAAATACTACAAGACTCAAAACTTCTGGTCTACTAATATAATTCTAAAAAGTGGACCTATTGGAATTCCTGCAAAGTCCCTCTATTTCAGGTTGCAAAGAAATGTATCCCCATGTTTCCCAATACTTAAAGTTCCCATTAAAAAAAAAAAAAAGGAATTAGAGAAAAAAAAAAATCTCTATGATGGCCTGAAAGGAATTATTTATTTTCCCCACAGAGAAAGTTGTTATGGCAAGAGATGAAGCAATGTGAAGTGTTCCACTCAATTACTGAATGGAATAATTTGACTTATTATGAAACTTATTCACTCAGGCAGCAAGCAAACTGAGAAACCTGCTTATTCAAGGGAAGTTTGATTATTTTATAGGCATCATTCTTCAGTCCATTAAGGAGAAGTAAATTTTGGTGCTGTCTTGGTGTGGAGGACAGGAAAACAGGAATTTAATTCTGTGGTAGCACAGACATACGTTGAGAATAAAAAAAATGCAAACAAACCAATTTTTATGTTTTTTTTTTTTTTTTTTAATGAATCAAGTGTCCCATGCTTCTATTTTAAGGTTACTGGAAGATAATAAACCGTAAAGATATTGTGAGACTTAAATAAACTATTGATGAGTACCTTTTAATTCACCTGTGATTTTAAGATTAATAATTTTCCCACTGGAATTTATGCCATGTGTTTTTGTGGTTATTTTGTTTGTCTACAAGAATATATAAGGAAGAGATTTGATCTGCATTATGTACAAGTCACAGTACAAACACTGTTTTTTTCACTGTATTCCTGCCTCAGTGCTCTGAAATACATGTGTTACAACAACAGGAAGTTAGCTTTCCAAGCCACTGAACAATCAATTAAAATGAGTTAAAAGGGGGAGGAATGTGAGGATTATCCTTTGTACACAAGGTCCTTTGCTGGAAAGCATTTGTTCTTCTTCAAACAGTGTCCTTTGTGTAGCTGGATAATAAGATAAGTTGAAAGATTAGGCATTGCACAACATGCACTCTGTATAACTGTGCTTGTGCAGATACAGTAATGGGCTGTGGGATTCCTGACTAGTGTGGGTAGTCAAAGAGGTGACGAGAAGGAGAAATAGCACACACAGGTGTTTTGTCTGCACAGGAAGAGGTGCAGAACCAAGAAGAAAAGAGGAAAGAGAGTTAGAGAAACAGAATAAATCCTTCTAACTTATGTAACACCCTTCCAACAATATGAGAGCTGCTGAACACTTTATCACCCCATCTTCTGAAGTGCAGGTCACCTAGTTCCCAAATAGGACTTTAGAAAAAATATTTCTATATTTTTAATGAAGTTTTTAAATTAGAACAAAACCCCTACAATCTATTTTCAGAGAGCTGTGACTACCCACCATTGCAAGCACAGAATAGCAAAGAAATACTGTCTTTTCTATTGTCACTTTAGGTGTCTTTAGGCAAATATCTTTTCAATATGCTTTATCAAAGTTAGATGCAACCATGAAGTTGAGATGCTATGTATGCCCAAAAATAACCTGTCCAGATAGCTAACAGAAAAAGAAATAAAAAGGTGATTCTGTAATAAAGAATGTATAACCTGTGCCTTTTATTTAATCTCTACTACTACTTACATAGACTAAAATAACACGTGTGCACACACATGCAAAACTGTGCAAAGGTAGGAGGAAGGATGAATTATATGCTGTGGTGTGTGCTGCAAAGCTTCAGATGGGCATAGGAAGCTGATTTGGCATAACTAAGAGGCTGATGATGAAAACAGAAGGGAGGACAAAAAAAAAAAATGTTAAAAGAAACCTTTAAAAGAAAATTTAAGAGACTTAAGAGAAAAAAAAAAAAAGAAAACAAAAAACCCAATCCATAGCAAATACACACCCCCAGCCAAACAAAAACCTGAGAAATAATTCAGAACCTAAATTCTTTTCTGGCAAGAAGTAACACCAGCTCAATATCAATCACCACTTTACTTATTTTCAGTACAGAAGCTAGGAAATATTGTGTCCTGTAGACTTTGGTATTGAAGTCACACATGGTGTATTACCCTGTTTGCACTTTTGAGTCAGTCACACAGTGAATTAGAATAGTTCTTCACTGTTCTTCCATGTCCTTAAAATACCTATTGGTGAGAAGACTAAAAGTCAGTGAGCTAGTCTGACTGTTGAGAGGTGATTGCTCCCTTAGCTGGTGGTCCTGGCTGGAAAGGGTCACAAGCCCCCACTCCTTGCAGGAGAGGAAGCAGTGATCCCAAATGCATTCCCCACTGAGGTCTGCAGTGGGCACTGCCCATGGCAAGGCTAACGAAGCTGCCTCGCCACCCCCTCAGAAGTAACAGTTGTGTGGAGTGATTTACCTAATAAAGGGGGAGCACTCCAACACACCTAAAGCACAGGTGGCCAGAAGATACCCTGGAAGTATAGTTGTCGAACTGCTATGATATTGCTCATGCTTTGCCTCCTGATTCCTGCGACAGACCTGAGCCCTCTCTGCTGTTCAGAGAAGCCTAGATGCTTCTTTGGTTGTACAGAACACTGAACCTACATTGTAACTGAGTGGAGTAACAGTCAAGCACTTCCAATAACACTTGAGAATTTCCATGCCAGAGGAAATTTCTCTTGGACCTTCCTTGCTGTCCTGTGATCCCTCCACCATGATCCTTCCTTGATGCAGAAGTCCTAAATCACAAATCTGGCCCACACACCCTGCTGCATATAAATAAGATTGCTCTGAATACTTTGTCTCAAAGGATGCTGACAGAATTTTAAAATATTCTTCACAGAATAAAATAGCTTTAAACACATGAAAAGTCCTATAAAAGCACTTCCCTTAAATTAATTCCTAATTTGAAAGTGTTTAATGCTTACAGTTCACAACACTTTTTTTTTTTTTTTTTTAATTTTACATATATTAGTGAAATTCTGCTGCTGAGCTAATTAGGCAACTGCCTTTCATTACTGTATTGCTTTTTGCTTCTTGCCAGCTTGGATTTTTACAAGTAAAATGAGCATGATGATTCCAGCTTATTTTCTAGCAACCTGAAACACTGAACCCTTATATCTGGCATACCTCAGCAATTAGCATAAAGTCCAAATGTAATGGGCTTGCTGCTACAGAGTCTGAGCTCTACCTCTGGTAATTCATGTAATTAACTAAAAAAAATGAACCAAACATGCTTTGTAGAAGCAGAAACTTATTGGCATCAAGAAGCATGAAAGCTCAAACCCTTCCTTGCTGTACATTATCTCCTAACAACATTAGTTCACTTTCCATGAATATTGAGGTAAACAGGAGCAACAGTTTGAGCAGAGGATTGTTGTGTTTAAGAGACGGGGTATGCCCTAATAAAGGACTACATCATCAGTCTGTGCAATGCAAATAGACAAAATTGAAAATGTTCATGTTTGGTTTGGATGTAGCTTTGAGCAACCTGGTCTAGTGGAAGGTGTCCCTCTTCATGGATGGAATCAGAGGATCTTTAAGGCCCTTTCCAATTCAAACAGTTCCATAGTTCTACGATAAATGACTTGATCATTAGGATGCCTGCATAAAATAATTTACTATTTATTATAGTATATTTATTATTTTCCTAAGTTTGTCCAAAGTACGCTGTTCCTTAGCTGGTCAGCTGTGAAACAGAGATAATGCACTGGAGAGCAGGGCAATAGGACAAAATAAGTAAAGCAGTGCTGAACAGCTAAAATGAACATCTGATCCTTTCTATGACACAGAGAAGTAGTTAAATTCTGCAGCAAGGTGGGCATGAGATAAGATACCCTCAAAAACTTCCATTTTTACCTTGCATCAGATTCTTTTTTTCATCTTTGAACTCGTTTGAAAAATAAAGCACTTGAGAATATAAATAGATTAGATAGATTGATTAGATAGATAAATAGACAGATAATAACTTAAACTTTCTGCACCTTAACCAAAAAATGCATTGTTTTCTTCAGATGAAAGAACCACTGAATAAAAGCAGGAGCTTTTATTAGTTGACTAATAAGCAATCCCTTCTCCATAAGTACACTCTGTAAAAGTCAAAGAAAGATAACAGGATAAGAAGCCCTCTATAAAGTGATAAAGGATACATTCATTGTTCATGATAATACCAGCAATAACAGCAAGTTGCATTTTGCAATCATGTATCTTCTTGTACAGATGATAGTGTTAAGACTCCTCTGCGCTTTTTTTTCTTGCTATGAAAAATGAATAGTAAACATTAACAATCACTTCTGTCTGGTGTCTCAATTCTCTGTTTGAAAGATGCCACTTTTAGGTAAAAAAAGCTTCAAAAGCCTGCTATTGCCAAATGAAGTAAAATCAAAGGAGCTGAGGTATCCTGAACAGATCCTTGTTGGATCTGCAGCAGCATTATCACACACACACACACACACAAACACGCACACACACACACGCACACAAAAACCTGAAAAAGGAAAACCCACACACACTAATAACAAGAAAAAAAATCAAACAACAACAAAAAACCCAAAACCAACCAACAACAGCAGCAGAAAAGCACTAACCCCTCCCCCCCCAAAAAAAGACAACAACAACAAAAAAAAAAAAACCCACAAAAAAAAAAAACAACAAACGAGAACAGATTTGCTATATTATTTCATTCAATTAATTTGAATTGCTTTGGATGCAATTTTAAGGTGAAATGCACCAGTCAAGCCTCCTTAGTGTGTAAAATTTACTGTAGCAGATCCCATGCATAAAGGCAAACAACAATATATATCAGATCTTACTGTCATTACCCAGTCTTCTAAAAGAGCAGCTAGAAGCCAGGTAGCTGTAGACTGTATTTGGAGACATGATCTCCACTGAGGCTCAGTGTCTTGATTACAGCAAGTCCAACTCGAACCACAGATGTGTGAGGAGTCTGTGCTGATGCCATAGCTGCAACTCAGCTGGCATTCCTGCCTTAACATCAGAACTGAACAGCCTTGGCACTGGCATGAAGAAATGGACCAAAAGCTGCAGATGGTGCTCTTTTAGCAACTGAGGTAATTAAAAGACCCAAGAATGGAAAGAAATAGAATATTCCAGAGGTCTGTGCAGGTATATCACAGCTGGAAGTTGACTGATAGTATAATGACACAATAGAAGACTAAATGTAGTATTTCCAAGAATTTTTAACACTTATTCTTCTATTACCTTGTGGCCCACATTGAACTGGTCCCCTGTCTGCAGTGCCCAAAGGAGTCAAAATGGAAAAATCAGAAGCATCAGACAAATAAGCAGCAAAATTCAAGAAAAGCTGGGGAGAAGAAACTCTAAACTCTGCCCCTCAAAGGGCAAGCCCACACAGAATTTGACAAAGTCAGCAGAGCCCCTTCTCATGCTTCCTGTGCTATGGAGAGGAGCATATTTTCATACCCTAGCAGTTTACTCCATTTCATAGTAGGTGACCGAAAGCAATCCTCATGAGGTGCTCATATGGAGGCAACTGAAATTCTGAATCTTTTATTTTCATCCCTACACAATATAGGGAGCCTCTCTCTAAAACAAATCTCCCAGAGCCCGCAATGAGCAGACCTGGCTCTGCTTTATTTCATGAGAGAAAATAAAGTCTTATTCCAATATCCTTTTCACAGGGTTGGTTTGGGTTATTTTTAGTTAATGAACAACATACCTAGTAATTTAGGGTAGACTTAATTTTATCATCTATGAATAATTTAATGGGTAATTAACAGAGAATAAAAAAAAAATGCTCTTTATTAATAGCCCTTTTTGTATCTGGATACGTTAAGGTAAGATCCCTCATCCACCAGTCTATTGTAGCATTATTCATATTTAGTATGATTTATTCTGTGGTGATTAAATGTCAGTGATGGAAACTCTTAATTGCCTCCAAATATTAGTCAGGTTTGGATCTGCAAGCATTTAAAATTTAAGAAAGGAAGGTGGTTGTTTTCAGATGTTTAAATCTGCAAGATCAGCTCAGAAGGTGCTTCCCCCCTTTTGGTGCTCAGTGGAAAGGATTATCCTAATATTTTTTTAGGTTTTCAATTTAAATTCTGCTGTGGAATGAAACATTGATGAAATTAACAGCTATGAAACTCCAGAAGCTTTTGACAAGGGAGGAAAAAAAAAAAAAAAAGAAAAGTAAAATAATAATAATGTTGTCTTAATTATTTCTATGGAGTTAAAACTGTGAGGGAGTCCACAAACAAAAAAATCCAAATTACTTTCATAAGTACAACAGACCGCTTATTATTTTTAATACAACTTTCAGGACAGCTCTCTTAGTAGTTGCACTGGCTCTGTCCTTGGGTAAGATTTAAAAAGAGGAACAGTATATTGCATGAACAGGACCCGTCATTCTGAATTTCAGAAACCATATTCTGGCATAACAGCTGTTCTCTGGATGGTAAATCTCCAGGATGATTTATCAACAGTTGAATGTGTGATTAGTGATGAGTTTTAGTCTTACTCTATCTCAATTCGTGGACATCAGTATTGCAACTTCCAATGGAAATGAGCATCTGTCCTTTTTATCTTTCTTTTTCCCTTCTATGTTTTCACATGGAAGAGCTTAACAACTGTAGACATTCAGTAACATCATTGGCTAATCTAAAAGGAATACTATCTGTATTTTTATATTCAAGTTCAGTAAGCATCTTACAAAGCTTAGCAGAATCATATATGGGATTTATTATTTCATTGTAAAGAATAATTTTAAATATAAAGAAAAAAAAGTCCTTATTATACAAACATGCACATCTTTTTAAAAAACTATATTATCAATACCTAAAGGTAAATCTAAGTTTTGCATTCCTAGCTCATTTTCAAGAACAATTTAAACTCACAACTGTGACAGTCAAAGGTTAAATATCTACCCAGTTAAATACATACCAGGGCCCATAAAACATTTGATCAACATGCAAGAGAACTCCATAGCAAAATGTATTACTTTCACTCAAATCTAAAGTATATATTAAATACTAACAAAGTATTTATTAAACAAATACAAAAACCTTGGGAGAGAAAAATCTGTTACAAACACATAATCTTTATTCTTATTTTTTCATACTTACCTACAGATGACACAATCACATATAAATGTGATTTGATCAAAATCAACCTTTTTTCTGTAATAGTGTAAACCAGATTATAAGTAAGGAAATTTTCTGGTGGACTTCCCAATAAAACTTCATAATAAACAGCAGATTTCTATTGCAAACATACAGATATTTCCAATGTGCTCAATACAGAGCATTTTAAAACTCATGAGAAGTCTCATCCCAAAGGCAGAAGATTGAAAAACTTTCTTGATAGCAAGCATGTAGAACAAATTGCCTTGCATTTAAAAAATTGCAAACTTTTCCCATTATATCAAATGCAATTTCCTTCTCCAACTCCTAGGAGGTTATGAAGACTATCCCATTGTTATAAATTTTCCAGACATGTCAAGCTATTATTTCTCCATAAAATAACTTTGCTTATTTGACTTCAGTGGCACAACTCTGAGAAACTTGGTTTTTTTCCATAGTCTGTATCTCTAAGTCCACAATAAGGCATTAAGCCACATTTAATCAAGAAAACTTAGTTTCTAATAAAATAAGGCTACAGAAGAAAAAAAAAAGAAAATTGTACCATTTTACTATTATAGTATGGAATGTCAGTGAATTTAAACTGGAAATAAAATTTAATTCCAACAAGTTTGGCAGTGCACATTACCACATAGTGCAAGCCCTGATGAAGGCAACCACAAGATTCTGCCTGGTGTGACTTGTGGGTGTGATTCATCTTTGGGACACGCAACAGTCACAAATGTCTTCTCAGGGTCTTTGGATGTACCCATAAGGAAGGATTAAGTTGGAAACACCATTCTCTCATTTTCATTTGTAAACAAAGGCTTTTAGAGATTAAATAAGATGCACTGACTGACAGTGCCTATAGTCCCTAACATTGCACACATCTAGATCTGAAGAATATGCTTCTGGTTATGAAAATGCAGAGTTTTGCAGTACAAATATGTAAACCAATGGAGTTAGACCCTGTTAGACCTCCAATCAGCTACTAGCAAATTGACTCAAGATATTTAGACTTTTATAGCTCTATGAGACAAGAGGGAATTTTTTTTAACCTCTATGGGATCATTCCTGTCATGTACTTGTAACAATA
>JBCJKH010046866.1:0-19008 GCA_039877255.1 Loriculus beryllinus | reverse complement strand
GAACAACCAAAGGAAATCATGGCCTCATTCCCATGTATGTAGGTGTAAGGATGCTGTGAGTGTAACCATCAAGCATTAAATAAAACAGTTTACTGAGAGTTCATTTAACACAGTGTAGGCACAGCGTTACAGGACTTAGTATTGGTGGACCCTCTGCAGGACTCTCTGTTTCAGACTTGAAGGAAGTGCAGGATCTTTCTTCTTTAGTTTCATTCTCAGTGCATTTGAAAGATGTGGCTTTTATTTTCTTGTGGATGAATGCTGATAGAAATCCTCAGAGATCTGGAGCAAGGATGTGTCTGTATTTCTGGTTTTGGGCAATTTTTCCTCCAGGATAGTAACTTGCTCTAGTCCTCTCCTCTAGGACTCCCTCTGAATCTCCAAATGGTTGCTATGAAGACACAGATAAACTAGCAAGTAATGCAGGTTATCCCTACGAGAGAGCTAGTGTAGAGCAGCTCAAGTGCACACTGAGAGCGCTTTCATGGTGAGCTTTTTTTGATGGAAAGGTCTTAATGGCCTTGTGTGCTGCAAAAGTAGACATTCTTGCATTCTCCTCTATCTAGGGAGATGCTTTTGAGAACTTGATGGTGGTTTTCTAGTCTTTCTCTGTTTGACAACAATTTGGCTAAAATATCTAACTAGCATAGTGCTCTAAGTAATCACTTATATATGCAAGCAATGACTAAATAAACCCTACAGCAATTGCAACTTCTTAAACTGAGAATGAATCAGAGGTTCTAACCTTCTCTTAGAAGATTTTCAAAGACACTGCACTGTACCAACAAATGTTTACATTGCCAGAGAGATGAAAACAAGAAGTATACAAGTATGATGAACATGTATTAGATGAAGGCAGTATGTCTTCATTACAGAAACTTGCCAAGTGTCAGTTCTGGAGTATATGATCAAACTGATGACCTCTTCTGAGTTAGTTATTTATTGTTTTATCCCACCAAATATTTCTACAAATAGGCATCTCAAAAAAGGATAACACAGAAAAATTACAGTGGACAAAGCCGACAAGTCAAAATTTCTCATAGCAGTACCTGCAACACTGCATGTATGATATGCTGGGCAATATATATGATATGCTGGATAATATTGTTTGTAAAACTAACATGTTTTCAATAAGAAATGTTTACAAAGGTGATGCATCTGAGGATTACTTCCAAGCCATATTTAAACTTTCAAGTTTAGTCTTCACTATTTAGTCTTCACTATTTCCTTCTGTAATCTGTCTTCTTTCCAAAGTTTAGAAATCATTGCCTTTTCTAACAGTTTGGTTGATGCTTTAGCAATGCAAGTACTTTTTAAGGCAAGCATCACCAAGACACATCCCACCAGAGAGATGTGCCTTAATTGTGATTCTTAATACTTTTCAACATTCAGAGCATTTCAGTTACATTGTTAGTCTTGCCTATATGCCTCTTTCTTTCCAATGCATCTGTGTTAGTCATGCTGCAGTCCTGGTCTTCTACTTCCTTATCAATATTGTGTTTGTTGGAGAAAATTGAAAATCTATCTTCAAACAGAAATAATTATCTTCAGTATTGTCTCTATGTTGCCTGACTTGCTTCTACTTCATCTGCTGTGCACCCCACAGTATTCGGAAGGCTGCTCTTGCTTTGTGGCTTTTTTGATGTCATTCCCAGTGCACAGGGGCTCCAAAACTCTTTAGCAGCAATAGACTTCCCATCATGTGAAACAGACAACCACAGAACTAGGCTCTGCACTTTCTAATCCAACCAATGAGTCAACACTGTCTCTTCATTCCTATCCGTGTTGCCATTGTCATCAGTCACTTTACTATCAATGCCATTTTATGTTGCTTTGTAAGCACACAAAACAGGACATCTTGTGCTCATGTGCTCATGTGGTGTTAAACTGGTTGCATTTAGTGGCAGGTTCTGTGACTCACTGCTTTCACTAGGGTGAATAGGATATGCTTGTCCTTGCTGTGCTTGCTTTCAGTTTCCTGATGCTAGCTACAGCCCTCAGCAGCATGTCATTTCTTTTCTCATATTAAATTCACATAGTAAAAATCCCAGCGCTCAGGATTTTCTTTTGGTGAGGGTGTTCCTTGGTTTACATTGACCACCTCTGCAATGAAGATGAGATGCAAAGACATTCTTATCCAGCTATTCCTGTTCAGAGATTTTCAGAGCAGTAGGAAGCTTAATGCTTTCCTGTTGACTTCTATGATACATAACCAGGATTGTGCTGTTAATCTCCTTGATGCTCTTGTCCCTGTCAAAAAAATGTTATTTTTCTTTTTCCTGTGACCTTTGTCTGAGTTACTGTTTGTTCATTCTTTCAGGGGACAAATTCTTCTGTCCTTGATAGTAGCTGAGGCCTCTCTACAGCTGGATCTTTCAGGTGTACGTCCTAAAACCTGGAATCAATTGCCTTGCATATGGTGCTGCCTTTAATAGGGCTGCATAATGCCTCCAAAGGTCCATGTGGATGAGGAAGTTGTTCACTGTGGTATGTATTCTCTCTTCTGCTGACAGTTCTTGTCTTTAAAAAAATTCTCTCCACAGCCTCATTGTGTGGGGTGTTGCAACACTAGCCAGTCACCTTAGGTCTTCCAGCATTATTCTTGACAGCAGAATCTCATTCACTTCTTATTCATCTCCTCCAATAAAACAAAAACCATCTAACTTACTTCTCTGACTTCTTTTCATATTTTTTGTTCATGGGTGATACAGGCTCAGTTTGTAAATCCAGCATCTTCAGAAAGCTGAGCTCCTTTATCCCATTTTCTTAATCCATTTTCAGCTGTTCCCTTCGGCCTTTAGATCATATTTTGTCTTGGGGTTATTTTCATTACCATGTTCCAGATATATTAATAAATGCATAAATACTAACACATGAGCTCCAAAAATGTAAACTGAATTTGAATCTTTAGCCAGAAACGTATTTATATAGACAGTCAGCTTCAGCCAATGTTCCAGCCATGCCGATACGTATTAACTGCCTGGTGACGCCACCGATATGTTTTCTTCTCCTGCTTCTTTATGAATTCCATAGAGATCATAGCACCTTGCCTTTTCTAGCCAGAGCTCTTTGCAAAGCAACAGCTTCTGTTTGTATCAGAATTTGTGATGAACTTGTGACCAAATTTTTAGCATAGCAGAAAAATTTATCATTTGAGAACAAAGCAGGATTAGAACCTAACTCTTCAGAGATATTCTTACTTAACTCAGTCTAGACCTGAGTCTGAATGTGCCATAAGGTACTGCCATCTTCCCAGTTATCTCATCAGTTCCAAATAAAAAGTAACAATTTTTAGGAATAGACTAGAAAACTGGATTTGGGTAAAAGCTGTCAGCAAGCCAGGCAGAATATTGTTTTCTACTGAGCTGTGGTATTTTATGGTTACTAAAATAGTAATTATAAAAAAAAAAAAAAGTATGATGTGTTTTCATCTTTCATTGAATTTAACATTTCAATAGCTCACTCTTTTAAAACGAATGTTTCTTTAAAGATAAAGCACATGTAACAGTATGTGACTGATTGCCAGCATGGCAAAAAACCTATAGGATCTTTGAGTTGTGTAGGGTCAGTAACAGTGTGCATTGCTCTTGGAGCAGCTGTATGGCACTCCTTCCTATGGACTGCCTATTGAACAGAACAGCTAAAAGCTTAATAGATTCAGGTCAGAATTTTTTAAATGTCTGGCTAATAAGTGCAATTACACTCTATTTCTTGGCTTTCATTGAGAATATAGCTTACTATAATGGTCAACACCGATGGCAGTGATTTCACAGTAACTTTTTTCAAGGCAAACAATTAAATAAGAGAAGTAAGTCCATGGGGAAGTTGCAGTCCAAATAACAGCAAAGTAATCTCACCCCTCAGGGGTGACTGCCTCACCATTTAAAACTATTATGGTTACCAGCAATTGGGACTGTGTATTATACACTCAGATCATCAGGCACTCAGTATTTACCAATATCAAGATAATGATAGAATATGCAGGAAATATTGTTGTGCCAACAGTGCCTTGAGATTCATATTAAGAAGGGACAGTAGAAGATTTGAAAGCAAACAGAGCTGTTTACAAGAGTCCACAAGAAAAACAGAATTGAATGTCCATGAAATGCCTCAGGATATAAGTGAAAAATGCCAAACTGATGTTTGGCTCACGGTATAGAGGAACCTGGTGTATTCTTAAAAATAAGTATGAGCCATGTATCCTTTTTGGACAATCTAAATGCAAAAAAAAAAAATCTTTTTAAATGTCTATGAAATTGAAAATCCTACAATTACTTCGAATTAAGACAATGCAACTGTTAATGCAATACCAGACTCAGAAATCACACAAGGGGGAGTGCTGTGTATGCTACCATCCATACAGCACTCTTGTGAAAAGTACCTATTGCAGGAGAGTTGAAGTCTGATATAATGGGAAGATGATTCATTAGTTTTTATATGGAAGACAGATTTCTGCACCAGATAGAAATACATTTGGTATTATAGCTTCCTTAATCTTTATATATTAATGTATTCTAGTCTTGGCTATTCTAAAATAATATATTCCAGATCTGGCATACCCTTATTGTAAAGGAGAATTTTTCTGAAATGCTGACCTATTATAACAGACACTAGATACAATCTCATGCATTTATGTAACATTAAAATGGATTTATTCAAATTGGCAAAAACTGCTCTTTAGTTCCCCCGAATAATGAACTATTAGATGTTATATTGACAAAAACTTATAGACTCTCCTGTGCTAATGTATTCCACTCTCAGTCTGCAGGGTGAGAACATTTTCATAGCATTTCTTTGCAGATTAATTGATCTAACTGCAGTGAGGGCTCTTATTCATCTGCCAGAGCTGAATTCTGCTGCTAAATCATGCTGCAAACGGTGCAATTGTGCTGCACTATGAATAGCACAGGAGAAGATCATGTTTATGATGAAGTGGCCTTTCAGTAAGTGGCCCTGAAGTAAGACCACTGTAGACAGAGTAGAAAAGGAGCAGCAGTAAGCAGTAAAATAAGCAGGTAAGGATCCAAACATACGGAGAACATCTCTGTTGATGAAGGCTGTTGAATGTCTCTCTATCAACAAAGAAGCATCACTAGGGTGCCACTTTTACTGGCAGCATTCCTGCTGTAGATGCTGTTAGTCAGCTCTGCAAGGAGACATTTTGCTGCTGTCACTTTGTTCAGTGCACTGCAGAGGGGTGGGTAGAGGTATAAGTGGAGGCATTATTCCCTGTGTTTTCAGTCTTTGATAAAAACAGCTCCTTTATAGGCTCAGAAATCCACATCAGTGGTTGGGATCAAGTCTCCACAGACTTGGGTTGCCCAGGGAGGTTCTGGGTGCTCCATCCCTGTCAGTGTTCAAGGCCAGGCTGGACAGAGCCTTGGGTGCCATGGTTTAGTGTGAGGTGTCCCTGCTTATGGCAGGGGGGGCTGGAACTAGATGATCTTAAGGTCCTTTCCCACCCTAACTGTTCTGTGATTCTATGATTCTAACCTGTTGTAACTGATCCCTTGTCACTAGTTAAAGCAGAGACAAACTCCAATCAGTTAATGTGTATGTATTTGCACTAGCAGATTTAGTAACTGAATTGGAAAAATGATTGGATCATTCTGCATATAAATTTGTGTTGCATTAGCTGTCTGATGCTATAATGAGAGGAAAGAAGATTGGAATAACAACCTTCTGTAAAAAAGAAAATACTTTCATTTTCTTCATTTTTTATATCAACTATAGGCTTTAGATATGTGGTTTAGTCAGCATGGTGTCCTTGTGTCACTGGAGAAAATTTACTGAAGTCTGTTCACTAACATCTGAGATATTTTCTATTTCCCTTCTTCATGTGACTCCTGTCTTAAGGTACTTAAATAAAGTTTGGCTACGTTCACAAAAAAAAACGTTTAGCAAGATGACATGCAGAAAACATGTGTTGTTTCAGGACAATACTTTAGGTGCTCGTGTTATTTCAGTCAGGAGCATGGGCATATTTTGAAAGCCCTGTATTTCTTCATTTTCCAGGAAAAAACATGGTGATAGGTGTGAAAAATAGAAGCTTTTTCAGGAAGAAGAGGGAAATCAGTGGTGACTGCAGAGTAATTTGCTAAAAGCTGAATCGCTGTTAACTGCATTACTAAGCAAGCTGTTGATTTACATGTTGTACACTTCTAATCAATTCTACAAAGAAGCCTGCAAGCCTGACAGGAGATGTATTTACTTTCTTTAGCAGTTTCTGCTTGCTCAAATTATTTCTGTTTTCATTGAGGTGATTACTAAAAGGGAATGCTTGTGACTAATACCCACTTTTCTTAAGAATGATTTTTTAACTTTAAATGCAAGAAGTGAACATAACTCTTTTTTATACTTTTTAGTCTTCTATTAAACAATCCTTCTTTCAAAAGCCCTGTTGGTCATTCTAGCGCTGACAATATTTAGACATGGCTACCGGACAGGGAGAGACATAGGTTCTTTCATTTCTCTATGTGAATGTAAAAACATATGGGAGATTTTTAATTTTTCTTATTACATTCAATTTCTACAATTACTGCATATCAATTTACAATTAAATAATCAGTTTTATTAGCACAGCATATATAGCACTTATCAGGTCTTTCCTGAATTTACCTGCATTCTATATTCATTTCCTCCCTAATTGTACATTCTACATCAAATTTAGAGTAGTTAAACCTGTTTAGAAAGATTTTATATTTAAAATTTATGTAATTAGTAAAAATAATTAGATGTCTTTTTTAGGGTTATATAAAATTATGGATTAGTTTGACAGAAAAAATCAGATTACACTTAATTGTTCCACAAGTTAAGTTGGCTAGTAAGTGCAGAAGTATTTGTGCCTTATCTTTGGGCATAGTCTTCTTAGACTGGATTAAAGAAGGAATACAGTTTGCAAGTGTAATATTCTTATCCTGTCTTGAAAGTGATATTCTCAATCCCATCAAATGCAACTGGCGAGACATTTCCCAAAGTTAATAAAGATCTTATAGTTGAGAGTCTACTTGGACCCCCTCCATGCTATTCTGCAATAATTTCAGATTTACATCTTCTTATTACAGAAGTAAATTGTATTTTGTAAGCACATAGTCTCTGAAGAGATATAAGGATAATTTATGATTTATTTTGGGGTTTGAATTGGATAAATTATGAGGAATGACTCAAAGGCCATTGCGGGAAAGAGATTTTCAACTATTAATGTACATGGATGGGAGTTATGTTTGCTCTGTCTTCTCAAAATCCTTGCCCACTCTACATTCATTTACAGGTGTGAGTGGCGAGTGAGAAAAAATTAGGAACAAGTACGAATAAAAGCTTCTTACATTCCTCTGAATACATAAAAATGGCTTAAGTGAATTCTCTGATTTGGCTTTCATCATGTCCTATTCAAGGTGATGATTTAACTTGGCCTAGGTATGTTATTCTTCTCAAATGAAATAATGGACAAATTTAAGCACCTGTTATTGAATGTAAGTTCAACAAATAAACCAGCACTTCACTCTTCCTGCTGTCAGCATTAGCTCATCCTGTATCCACACTCTACTGCCCAAGAACAGTGCTTCCACAAGGTACAGCCTACATCTCTAAGGGAGATAATTATGCTATTTTGCTTCATGATAGGATACTTTCTACCAAATTCCTGATACAGTTGCCTTTTCTCCATTTTATTTTCCTAGCTGAAGGAAAACAAAAGGACACAAACAAGCAAATAAGCAAGCAAGCAAACACACAAACAAAAAGATCCCAGTATCTCCACACCCTATAAAACATCACTGAATGGTGAGAAAATAATTTCAGTGGGATAGAAGGTCTGGAAAGAACTCTATAGGAGAAGATGCATAAGGATAAACTGAGAAGAAAATTAGTTACTAGAAATAAACTTTCAAGCAGAAAATTAAAGATCTTGTCTCATTCTCATTTGAAGACATACATATGAGTTGCTTCCTGCATTATTTTAGATTTTTTTTTTATTACTTACTTATACTTGTTTCAGCAAAATCTTATTCTTGTTGATGATCAGGAGAAAAAAAAAATTATTACCATTATTTTCATCAGTCTCTGAGTTATTACATAGAGAACAGCACACACTTGCAGAGTTAGGAAGATAAAGTCCAAAACTAAAATTAAAAAAAAAAAAAAAATAAGATAAGCAAGCATAGCAACGTGTCTGGGAGAAAAGGAAGAACATTTACAAATTGGAAAAGACTGCAATAGTCACACAGATTTCAGTCATTTTATTGGTGGCGACACTAGATGCGGTGCCAAGCAGTTTTGATTTTCTTCCTGTTCCTCACCAAGGCTGACCAATCTCACACTTAGTAATTATGTGTCTTTTATCACAAAAATGTACATCTTTGAAGTGAGACTCCATGAGCCAATTAGGCAGATTAGTTTCAAAACACACAGGATGTGGTAGTTCTCATTTGTTGACCCTTGGACAGCTGTGCTAATGGCTTTGTCTCTAGATTATCAACATGTTAGCTCGCTTACAGCTAGTTTAGATTTTAAAAATGTTAGGAGCCTGATTAGTGTTCCCAGCCTGGCTAGAGTACGTGGGCAGAATGTCCAGCTGTATCTCTTTTGCTGAGTTCAGAAAACATGAAGGGAACATAGTTAATAAGTATGTTGTCAGCTCAAAGTCCCTGTCTAAATGTTTCTAATTGTGATTGCTTTAATTGGCTTTATCAACAGAAATTTTCTCTGTAAATAATACATTGTTTATTTAACATACAGCCAGCAACACTGTCAGAAAATGTATTTTTTTCTTACTACATAAGCGATGACAACATTTTAGCTTGATTATTTATTTAGAAAGTTTTTAATTTTTTTTACTTTCAATATCTTTACTTTCAATATCCTATTATGTTTAAAGATATGCACTTTAATTACTTTGAAAATACAAAAGCAAATGCAGTAGTCATTGCTCTTTAGTAGTCTTATTTATGTCTTGTCTTGAATTTTAGGTTACGCATAATAAGATAAGGAATCTATAGGCATCTCTGTCCACAGTAAAGTTAAGGGGAATAGTAAACTTGCAAACGAGAATTTCAGTTTAATATTTCAACAGCAGTAAATCAGAATATCATTCCACAAATCCCTCTCAGCTGCTGATTATTGAATTTAGGTAAGAAAGAAATTAGAAAAAACTAACAGTTAAACATGGTGATCTTCAAAAGATACAGCAGCAATATGAAGGTTACTACATTATTTCCTATACTTGCCACTAACGTTATAGGGAAAAAGACCTCTTGATCAGACTTATGCTATCACATTGGTGCTGGGAGCACCATACTTTGAAATCCATTAGACTATTCCTAACAAGAACTAAAAAACAGTTCAGGAAAACTGGTCTCTACAAAACACCATCAATATAAGGTTTCTGTGAATAATATACTTAGGAAAATCAGCCTGATCTAGCTCCATCTCAGTGTAAATTGAGTTCATTATAATGCTGGATCTTACTAAAGCTGGATTACTGCTTACTAAAAAAAAGTAGATTTTACAGGATTTTTCACTTTGATAAGGTTTTTGTTGATTATTTTGTTGATGATGGATCAAAACAATTTTTTGTATTTTTTTTCAGTGAAGCCTGAACACCGTGAAAAAAAAATAAACTTTACAGGGATAAAAATCTGCAGTCACAGTGAGCAGAGACACAGGTTTCTATAGAGTAATTAATTTCATCTTACTTAGGGATCTCAAGACAGCAGAAATCCCCTTCTATAATTAATTACAAGAGAGCCAAAAGTGACTTGATGTGTCAGTTGTCTGAGTTATCAAACACAAACAGGATACTAGTAGAGAGTTACTTTCAAATAGTGTAAAACTAATTCACTAGCACAACACATGTGTAAATGACCATTAAATTTATTGTGAATAGAGGTACAAAATCAGATCTCATTTAGCTAATACATTTATATTTAAAGGTTAGATTTAGTTATTGAGCTCATGGATACTTAAGAGCTCCATTTATTTTCTTTAAATGTTTTCTGCTTTGACTTCCTCAAACTTCATAAAACCTGTGGTGTAACCTTGACTCTTTTTTCTTGTTAGCTGGGTGTAATTATTATGCAAGAAAAGCAATAATAAGACAAAAGAAATACACTACGTTTTATCTGCAAAATTATAGTAATAGTGCTAATTTACACCAGGCACGGATGTGGGTTCTCAAAAAGCATTATTTAATCAAGCGTTATGGATTTACTTGAATCTATTTTTGCTTAACACATGCTTTCACTTTTCTGCATATATTCAATCAGTTTCACAGTTTAGACTTGTGTAACACATCAAATCATTTAATTTGTGTCAAATTCACAGCTTTCAGCACCAGGCTTGGAATGTTCTAGATGATGTGTGACTTACATGGTAAACTCCTCAAATGGCCAAATATCAGGTGACATAGCTCTTTCAAGTAGCAGTCAAATAGCTTTTAACTCTGGGAGGGCAATCTTCCCTTTTAACCTATTATTTCTTGCATTCAGTCAACAATTTATTTTTCCCTCACAGTGTTGAATGTAAATATACATTAGAAATAAGCCAAGAAACTCAATTAAAAAGTATAAGTACCTAGGGCTCAAGGAAGCTATTGCTGGATGAGAGTGATGCTGGTTTTGTTTTCCATAATGATATAGAAATAAAAGAATCAGAGAATTACTGACTTTGCACAGATATTTACTGCAATGTGATTGTCAGTACACTGGAAGATCAGGTTAACACTCACATACTGAAGGATCAGAAAGATGTAGACGGCCATAAAGTTGCAAATTCTCAGATCACTGCATAAAGATTTTCTTCAGCACATTAAGCTGACCTTTGCTGAGCTTTAAATAGGGTATATTCGAGTGTGCCTTTTCAAACTATTTTAAAGGATGCAAAGCTCCAACTGGATTTCTTACAGGAAGACTGACATCACTCTTTATAGGCTTAAACCTAAGTTTTTATTCTTCTCAGTGCAATTCCAAGCTGCAGTCTTGAAATTTGAGAAGGCCATGGATGCCTTTCATTTCTCTTTTTTAAGTACGGATTTCATTAACAGAGCAGCAAGTATGCTTTTTGAATTTATGTGGCTTCAATTACCTGAACATTTCAGGTCTATTCATTTAATCATCTGAGAAGATACTCTTGATGACTCAGATTATAAGGATAGATCTCATTTACCACCAGTACAAGCAGACTAGGTTTCTGACACTTTCATATATACTCTTTTGCTAATAATCTTCCTAACAGAAAAGCTTAAGGAGATGAAATATAAAATAGACAGTTAATTATGAATGTAGAGAAACTAACTGAATAAAATAAGGATTGTTCTCTATGAGCAGAAAAGATTTAAAGTTGAAATATGAAACTTTTTTTAATAATTACTATTTTAAAATTGAAATTAATCAAATGGAAATTCAGCCAAAAGTTACCTAGAGAGCTTCACAGAAATAAATACTTAGTACAGCAGATTGCTATAGACCTTTATGCATGTATGCTAGGCAAAATGAAAGGAAAGAGATATAAAAGGTGTATTCAGTACTGGGATTTTAAGTTATTTGATTGGGATGAGATTTTTTTTTATGCTAAGTGAAAACTCATCTGAACACTTTTGTAACCCTATTTTCATTACATGTAAAAAGAGACCAAGTAAATAACTCTGAGATGTGTCTGGTTTCTGAAGCAAATTATTTTCTTTCTTTTGTCTGTAGGGGCATTTACAAGGTATTAACCATTAATAAATAAAATGTTTGTACAAATGTGAAAATAAGTTTTCCAAATGTACTTATATACTTTTCTATTTGTATTTATAATGTAAACATATGTATGTATATACACTGAATAAATTCCTGGGAATTAGTTTGAAATTGCAGTTCACTGCAGTCACAGTTATTTTCCAGAACTCTTGCCTGCTTATCCAGTTAGTAGATTTTAATGCTAGGATTTACACAATGAAATATATGGCTAGCATTTTCAATGCTGGTCCTGATATCTCCAGTTGAGAATCACCAAGCCATTTAAAATAGGTTGCAATCAAGCAACAAAACTATTGGACAAGTCTGAAATTTGCAGACCTCCATGAAGACCCTAACTTTTCATATGTATTCAGAATTTCAGTTGTAAATACAGTGCTATTGTTGGATGCACATCACAATATGAATGTTCATTCTTGCTCTGTACTAAAAGTTAACTGTAGAAGGCCATAAACTAGCTTCTTAGGGGTTTGTTTGTTTCAACTCTTCTACGATGCAATAGAAATTGTGTTTCAAATAAAAGATCCATTCAGAATTACATCACAGCAGGCAGAAACTCTGCATTGCACCTGTGAGTTACTGTCATGTAATGCAGCTGAAGGCGGGAGGCTTATTGTGATTTTCATCAGTTCACAAAAGGTTTTAGAAACACTGCTGTTTAGTGAACAGACTGCTACACTTTGAACTTCAGAAATTAGACAATAACTGAGAAACAAGCAGAGTTAGCCATATCCTTTGTGGATTGCATTTGTTATTTCTTCATTCCCTCTCTTTATCCTTGTGCTGTTGAAAAGATGGCTTTGCAGAACAGTTTATTTCCTGATCCTGAGAAGACACTTTTTTTCACTGTAGTGTCCCAACAGACATCTCACTTATGACTGTCTCACAGCCACACACAGAGGCATACATGAGGAAGAAAAGAAGAAGCAATCACAGAATGTGGTACTAGAAGACCTCCCCATCCTCTGACCTTGTATTCTTTGTAGTGAATAGTCAGAAACTAGTTTGAGGTACTGCTCATCAGTCTGTATGCTACCTGTGAGGACACCTCACACACACTGTTCAAGGTTGCTCACCTACAGGAAGCTGTCGCTTTCAAGTGGATGGAAACAGCAAAATAAGTTGTGATTTAGAGAGCTATTTGTTTGGTGTTGTGGATCAGGCAGGCTTAAGGATAGCAGATTGAATAGAGATGACGTGGATGATATTTTAGCAGAGGTAAGTAATCTATTCCACCCTGAAGCAAGTGGCTATTTTACTTTAAATGTTTCACCGAGTGACTACATGTCACAACCTGTCATAGAGAACCATACTGCAAGATTATTCCTACTCAGCAACAATCACATATATTTTCAGTCAGAGTGCATTTCAAGAGGCACAGCAGTGCATTTGGAAAGATCCTGTGTAAGGAAAAAAGTGAGAGAAGATCAAGCCAGGTAAGAACCTGCCTAGACTCCACTTACTGCTTTTAGGGTAGGCATTACTCACTTGTTCACTGGGAAAGAAGAGCCTTTTCCCTTTTTTGAATCCTGTCTCGAGTCTATAAACTGAGAGAGCATTCCTCTTCTTGGGAAATGGAGGAAAGGATGTAGTGAGGAAAGTGCAATGGAGTAGGAAGCTGTATGGACCTTCTCTTTGCTCCTCATCCTCTGCAGGTCCACAAATCTGTATAATGTTAATCAATTAATAAAACTCGGGTAACCAGTTGGACTTGCACTTTTCCTAGTAGAAAAGCAGATATGGTGACTGAGTAAGGGGATTTTTCAGACAGATTCAGACTGTTCTTGAAACTCTGGTTCTTGATTTATATTTTTAGTTTCACATAGCGTTATATGTTCTTAACATCTAATCCACTAGCACTGTTTCAAATGTCCATATTTGTTCTTTCCTATGGTAACAAACACCACTTAGAAATAAGCAGCCAAGTAAATAAACAGTTGCTTTTAATTTGACATGTAGCATTGAGTTTTTCTGAACTATGAAGTTATTTCAAGGCCAGAAGTGTTTAAGAGAGTAGCTGTGTGGTACTTTTTCTTCAGGGATGCTAGTAATCTCATGCTGAGAACTTATTACTGCCTGCAGTTCTGTAACAAGGGAAGTGGTTCTTCAGCTGCTAAAAAGGTGACAAGGAAAACAGTATGTGTTCTGAGAACACAAAAATATTAGTAATCACTGATATTACACTTTGAACTCATAGGTTTTACCTTTCTTAGCAAAGGTCTCTAGATATGATTTCTTGTATGCTTAGAAATGGAGGAAAATAGAGACAAATCAAGTCTAGAAAGTTGCTTGAAAATAGGACAGATGTGAAACAAATTCCAGCTATATGGCATTTTAATTTCTTTTTATTTATGCTGTGATCCTATTTTAAAGGGACAACTTTCTAAACTTACAAGCTTTCCCATAAAGTCTGTATTAAAAGAGAAAGTCTTTTCAGGAGTTGAATAAAGACTCCTGAATATGCTATTCCTGAATCTTCTTACATTTCAAGTTTTGTTTTCATTCCAGACATATGAAGGTAGTTCCAACACGTGATTTTTAGAATTTTCACAGTCACATGTGTTGGTCAAAAAAAAAACTTATCCCATAGTGTATTTTTCTATAAATTGAATTAAAATTTCTTGGCAGAGTAACCCTCCCTAGGACAGGCATCCTGAAGTAGAAAAATCTGTTTAAAAATACCGAAGAACCATGCAAGCTGTGCAGCCTAAACAATTTGTGGTCATCCCTTGACATGTTCTGGGGCAGAGTGAACAAGAATCTGGGCTGTGTTTAAACCAGGTAATTCTTCACAAAACCCAGTGGGATAAGCCCTTGAACTGAGTAGCACTGAAGAAAGGTGTTACTTAGTTTTGTGTATTGTGGATGCTTAGCTTATCTGGAGAATGTTCAAAAGTGTGAGCAACCAATTTCCACACAGGCTCTACAGTCAGCTGTCCGATCTGCAGTAGGAGGAAGGTGAGAGAAAGGTTATTTGTGGCGGTCTCTCAGTGACTGTTGCTTCAGTAAACAGAAAACACATTGCTGAGTCTGATGACACAGATGTGGGAATAAGTTGTTAACTGATACACAAAACAGAATTGTAAATGGTTCCATTGTGTTTCATGCTTGTTGCTGATGCTTGTTGATACCAGCTACAGAACTTAAAGCAGTCCTATGACTGCAAGCTCCTATTAATCCCAAATTCTTGAGAGCAATTAAGTATGTCACACTTTTGAGCCCCTGGAAACATATACTTCTTTTAATAACAGCCCACTTGCCACCCTCTGCCAGCTGCACTTAATCTTCAGGTTAATGCTGCTGCTTTTGTTAAGACAGAGTTTAAGAATGAGCTTTTAATGTACTTTACCTTGATTAATTTCAAAACAAAATCTTGCTTTAATAAACCTGAGTGGGACCCAGCATAAAGACCATTTAGTGACACTGTTACTTCTGGTAAAATTGTTCCTAAAAAAAAAAAATAACTCTCTTGGAAAATAATTACTACTTTGGGGAATTTTTTCCAATTTCATTTACTTTTTGTATCCAGGTTGAAATTCTGCACTCTGAGTTTGAGGATGGGAAGACAAATATCTAAAGACAGTCATTTTCAACCAACTCAGATTGCACCTCTCATTCGACAAATTCAGTGTCCATGTAAACACAAAAAAGCTTAATGTGGATTTTATTAATAGCCAACAATAAAACCTTTTATTTGCAGTGGACATCAGCAGAGTAAAAATAAAGAGGAGATTATCAATGTCAATCTACTTTATTTCAGTCTTTTGAAAACTATGGATATTGTATCTTTTAAAACCAATGCATTTCCTATGCTATTCCCCAAACACAATTCCAAAGGATTTTACTGGTGTGCAGGTATTACCGATTTCTTTATTGGTGCTCCTTCAAAATACTTGCTGTTGTTGGAAGACATACATATAGCCAGTTGCTAGAGTGCTACCATGTGAAATGGAACCAAAGACTACCAGTCTCTACAGCAGTAAAAAATATCAGCAGGACAGAAACTCACTCGCTCCAGTCTGAGGAGAGGGAATCATGGATTCCTTCACGTCAAACAGAAGAAAAAACTGAATCTGTCTCTGTATGTCTGAATTCTCTCTGTATGCCTGATTCATTGATGAATCCTGTTGGTTCATAAATCCTATCCAATTCTTCCTTTATTTCCATTCAGAAGGTCCAAAATGGAATCAAAAAGCTTTGTTTTATAATTAAGGCCAAGAAATACTTTCTCTGTGAGGTGAAAAAAAAAAAAAAAATCCATTCAGTTCAGCCCCTACAATTTTTTCCCAATTATTCAGTTCAGTGATTGAACTGAATAATTATACTGCCTA
Source organism: Loriculus beryllinus (assembly GCA_039877255.1). Taxonomy (NCBI): domain Eukaryota; kingdom Metazoa; phylum Chordata; class Aves; order Psittaciformes; family Psittacidae; genus Loriculus; species Loriculus beryllinus. The sequence goes on along the minus strand of JBCJKH010046866.1, from coordinate 2,945 downwards.
ACTGCTACTCATCTATCATTCAGGCCAAACTGGAACTGCAGTTATTAATCAAAATATATTATAATGGTTGGCAAAATGAATCACTGTTTTTTCCAAAATAAACTCTTTGTTGCTAAAAACTAAAACATTTGTGGTATTTCAGTAAGCTTTGTAATTTATTTTGGTATATAGCTACACCTTTAAGATTCTACAGGACTATTTCTGAAAATATTTTGTGGAAAGTACAAGCACATACAAGTTATGGATATCTGAACCAGATTATGTAAAACAAAACATTTCTCTTAGTACTCAGTTTAAACTTTTGAGACTTTCAAGATGTTTTAATAACACATTTTTCTAAATATTTCATATGGCTTTTGTGCTCAGAATTCTAATACCATCTAAAGAGTTTTATTAAATTCTTGTGTTTTTTCATGAACTTTGATAAGCATAACAAAACCAAACCAGATTATGCAGGTGAACTTCCGTCTGCCTTAATTTGAGAAACAAGGAAAGTGGCATTAGCAAATTCTGCATTCCAATTTTATAGACATTAAAGGGTTCAAATAGATTATGCATATTTCCAGTTTATGGAAAATTATGTGTAGGGAAGTGGGAAAGAGAACAGCCGTAAGACTTGTGTGGGGCTATGTATAGTTAGTATAGAAGGCACGAAAACTCTTCGGCATATACACTCTTCACAATATATCTGCAATAGATATATACAGAAAATACTATTGCTTGACTACCTGCAGTTACACAAGTTCTAGAGAGAAAAATATAATTAAAAAAAAAAAAACAAAAGAAAGAAAATTCATAGCTTTTGCAACAAAACAAAAGAAGCCCTTGTCTAGATACTACTGCTTAAATGTAGTCATTAAAATGTACGATTTCCAGGCATTAGCTTCTATTTTTATCTTTAACTGAAATATTATGTGCAAGATTTTAGGATAATATCTACAAATGCTGAACAGTATCTCCTACGGGCATGCATTTTGATTCAATATTTTATCGAAGTTTGGCCACTTCCAATAAATTTTTCAGAGATTCTTTTTATCATGAGATCTGAGAAAGTTTGTTTGCTTTTCCAAGTGGTTGGAAAATGTCTTTTTTTTTTTATTAAAAAAATTAAATTAAGTGTAAAAGGTGTAGCTAGCATGGAAAGAATGTTAGTATTTCTAATATTATTTCTAATATCCAATCACATTCTATAAATAAGCACCTACTTAAAAGGATTAAGCAACCATTACCTTAAGTCAATTGACAAAAACACAGGATGTAGGAACACTTAGAAAGATGAGCTGAAAAACAGTTATCTATCTACATCTACTATTTCAAGCCACCTAAATTCCTCTTCTGTATGAAAATTATTAGTGATAAATGAATGATATTGCATGTATATGGAATACAGAAAAAGATCCCAAAGTCATGAGGAAAAAAACCTGGCTGTCCAGATGGTATTTGAGTAATGTGTGAGTATAAATCATAATTATGGTGGAATTTGGAATAGCAAAGGGCTGGTAGAATGTTCTTCTACTAGTAGTACCTTTCCTACACAAGAAATATTCAGTTCTGTTTCTGTATGCAAAGAGAATTGATTTTGAGATCTTAACCTAAATTTGAATAGTGCATCAATTCATATATCTATGAATGTTTGCACACTTTAAAAGTGCAAATAACTTACTATTAATGAGTCAAAAAACCAGCATTTGCATCCTTACAGAAATTTTACATTGAAATTTTATTCTCATTTTTCTTTTTTGTTTTCTTTTACATTGTTTATCATACACATTTTTCATTGTAATTTTCTGTAAATACATATGGACAAATGTGACATATTAGACACTAGTACAAGCCTGGAATAGAAGTTAATGGGCAAAAATGCATTTAAATACAAAGTAATGCAGTTCATCAGCATTTTACAGGGTTAATATACATTATGAACAATGAATTGTGGTCAGGTCAGAAAATGGATTTGGCATCTAGAATGCTATCATTCACCCAGATCTCTTTGGAACACAAATAGCACCTCCACCTAATAAATGATTGTCGAAGAAAAGAAACAAAAAAATCTAGCCAATATGTTCAAGTAAAAACAGTACAGTATTGCAAAATACAAAAAGGAAGGAAAAAAAAAATTGTTAGTGAACAACAATGGCTAATGTATGTTTAATTATTGCATAGCAATACCAAGTTCTGTTGGTAGACTGAAGTTTCCAAGTAGGCTATAAATGGAAAACACACCTATGTCACACTTCAGGAAGGTTATTTATGTAAGTAAGTGCTTTATGTACCACTCTGAAAAAAACGTATCAATAATTTTATGGTAGAACTTTTAAAGAGTCAGAGGTGAATGTAGATTTTTCATGGGTTTGCCTACTTGCAGACAAAATTTAAAAAGAAAAAAAAAAGAAAATCCAAAATCTAGAAAAGGTATGAAAAATTGTCTCTGTTTTTAGAGCCTGGTGATCTGGACACTTTCCCATAATAATTTAATACGAATATTGTTTACAACACTTTAAGTATTCTCATTTTCTATCCTTTTTACCATGTCCATCAGTACTTCATATGATCTTGTCATACATACTACAAAAGATGAAAATTCAGTCTATGTGTTGCAGTCTGTTCAGATATCATCTAGTTAATATTTCCACAGCAAAAATACCCAACCAGCCTCTTCACCGACAATTTAGGTTTTACAGTGTAACAATGATGAATATTCTCAGTGATCTTAGGCCACTTAAAACTGAGTTATGGTTGAAATATCAGCGTTATGTACTATTGCCATTTTCTGAATTAATTTCTACTATAAATTAAACCAGCATAAACTGAAAAGTAACAGCATATACACTTACAGAAAACCTTTGATTTTTTCTGTGATTTGCTGAAGTCTTTTATTTGCTTACAAATATATTTCATTTATCAGGCACAGTATGCAACTTGACTCTAAAATATTATATATATTT